>JAQFZP010002956.1:0-11713 GCA_034695745.1 Geophilus truncorum | reverse complement strand
AAAAATTTCCCGCATTTTTCAAACGTCGAAAAAAATCCACGTCGAAAATAATCCTGTCGAAAAAAATCCGTTTTGCGGCCAAAACTAGTGCAGTGACGACTGCGCCTTTGCGGCTGGCGATGTCGTTTCCACTATACACGCTAAAACTGCTGGTCAGAAGGAAAAACACGGAACACGCAATACTTGCATAAACAAAGTTGTTTTTTTCTGATGAAGTGGCTACAAAGCTTCCTGAACCAAGAGTGATTATGGCTAAAATGAAAAGACAGGCGCCTAAAATTAAAAAAAAATTAAATTTAGAATGTTATCTAATTTAGGAGAATTAGTATTACCAAAACCCACTAGTGGACATGAATATACCGCAGGTTGTCTAGGAAGCATCATCTATTTCAAAGTTATGGAACTTATTTTGACATCGAATTAAATGAAATTTTGAGTTTTTGTTTTACCTTTTGATGTTGATAAAAGTTCGGGCCCGCAGTCTTCACTGTGGGTTCCATTTCGAACCCCAAATTTTGCCACGAATTAAATTTCAATGCTTTCAGTGGAAAAAATGCTTGGTAAATAATCACCCACCATTCAATATATTGCACGCAATTCCATGGATTACGTATTTGTTTCCTTTCTCCTTTATGTACTTCAATCCTTTTCTTTTCTTTCCTGTCAGTCCAAGGACAGATAAAATAATTTTTTTAAAAGTTTATTTTATATATTTTATTGATGTATGTTTACTGTTTGTTTGTTTCTAGTATGCTGTGACTTATTTCTCGCTTTTTCTTTTGTCCACTCGTTTAATCCCAAATCGAACGGTACGGTAATTTCTCTTTCTTGAGCACTGTGGCCGATGGCCCAGAACCGCCACTGCTATTTAAACTGATTTCAAATAAAATGAAATCAATTTTAATTCAGTGTTATTAGAGAGGTTGTGAAACAGCCCCGATATCAATTTCGATATCGCTATCGTTATTTAAACAATTAAATTCGCACGAGTTTATTTGTTTAAATAACGGTAGCGATATCGAAATTGATATCGGAGTTGTTTCACAACCTCTCTATTATTTAATGGTTAAAAGCTTGTCCAACCCCCTACCCCGAATACGATATTAGATTGTGGTTAGATGTCACATATTTTACGAATCTTTGATTTTTCATCAAATTAAGTGAAATATATCATTTTGTTAATTACCGTGGTTGATAGAAATTTTTAACTTCGGCCTTCAATGGCCATCGCAAAAGAAATCAGAATTGCTTCGAATAACGATGTGTTGAAGTTTGCTGGTTTCAGATCGGAAAAATACAGTACTTCACAATTGATCTGGTGTAATAAATTGCACGAATTTCCTCAGTCAACTCGGGAAAATATTAAAATGTATTTGAATAGAAATTACTCGAATTGCGTTCAGAATCGTTTCCTCTCAACAGGTAAAAGTTTTATTTTTCTATTAATAACTTGCACATTTCTAATTTTCAAACATACGTTTCTTGTTTTTATATTTTGTCCATTGGCCAATCTCTAATTCGGATTATTGCTGCACCTATGACAACAAGCACTGCACGATAAAATCAAACCGATAACAGCCTGCACAATTGTCAAAAGTGCTATTGCGAGAATTATAAAAACAAAAATCTTATCGCAGGAAATGAAGGGATGAAGATGCGAAAAGTCGTTTATGCGTGAACAACTGTCCTGGTACAAGAAAAATGCCATGAAGGACAATACAATTCCAACAATCCCCACTATCACTCCGAAAAAACCAAAAACTTGTGCAGTGACCACTACGCCTTTCCGGTTGGCGATGTCGTTTCCACCGTACATGCTGAAGATGCTGGTCACAAGGAATAACGTGGAACACGCAATACTTGCATAAGTAAATGTGTGTTGTCCTGATGATGTAATGGCTACCCAGCCCCCTAAACCGATACCGATTGTGGCTAAAATGAAAAGGATACTGCCTAAAATTAAAAAAAAGAAAGAAAAAAAAAGTGATAATGTTATTTAATTTAGGAGAATTACTATTACCTTACCAAAAGACACTAGTTGACATGAATGCACTGCAGGTTGTCTAGGAAGCAGCACCTATTTCGAAGTTACGCAATTTATTTTGACATCGAATTAAATGAAATTTTGAGTTTTTGTTTTACCGTTTGATGTTGATAAAGGTTTGGGCCCGCGGTCTTCACTGTGGGTTCCATTTCGAACCCCGAATTTTGTTGACCAGCCATGAGTTAAATTTCAGTGGTTTCAGTGGGAAAAATACTTCGTAAATGAATCAACATTCAATGAATTGCATGCATTTTTTTCCTTTCTCTTTTATGTACTTCACATCCTTAGTTTTCTTTACCATCAGTCCCATGGTCAGAAAAAAATAATTTTTTTAACTTTAACTTTCGTTTATTTCATATTTTTTATTGATGCATGTTTATAGCTTGTTTGTTTCTAATATTCTGTGTCCTATTTTTTGCTTTTTCTTTTGTCCACTCGTCTAATCGTAATTTTTCTTTCTCGAGCACCAAACGGAAGTGGTTTGTGACCATCGCCTATTTCAAAAAACAATTTTAAGACGTCTTTAGCCGTATCTTCCTGAGCGGCATCTAACGTCTCACCCGAACCTAAGGTTTAAATTAAATCCGTATAAATATCATCTACAATGATACCATATTTTAAATCTGCACATTCTGATTAATTCCTTATCGGAATAAACTCTTATCTGAAACACAGCAAAATTCGTGTTTCTTCCAGACTCCCGAATTAATCTAAACGGATCCACATCATAAGAATACATAACATAAAGAAAAATTGAAAATCAGATTCCAAACTTGATTCAGGCGATCCTCTTTCTTCTCTTAGTAGTATCTCGATAACTTTCCCCATTGGATTGACAATCGGCCAAAAGTCGATGATATTTTCCCTTCACCAATTGCATTATTAAAAAATCATGAATAACTTATTCAGACCGATCTCTCGTCTGCCATTAAAAAATATATTTACTTTTATTTATTAAAACCTTTATTCGAAATAATCACAGTCATCAAGAGCACTAACTACAGGTCTAAAACTACATTTCCCTAACTTGGAACTTCCCCACCAGCATCGAATAACAAAATCAAATCCGTAACAATCAATACAAATCTAATCTCTTGATGAATACTGGTCAGTAGAAAAACTGAAGAACAAATAACATTTAATGGTAAAAGGCTTGTCCAACCCCTTACACCGAACGTGGATAAGGATAAAAATAAAAGTATAGTTCCTAAAAGAACAAGTAATTGAGAATGTTTGCCTAATTTTGGGGAATTACAAGTTAGTCTACCTAAGGCATACTACTGAAAATGAATACGATATTCAGAATGTGTGTTAGATGTCAACTACCACATTTTAAGAATCTTTGATTTTTCATCAAATTAAGTGAAATTTATAATTTTTGTTAATTATGGTTTAATAGAAATTTTTAACTTTGGCCTTCAATGGCGGTTCTATTTCAGAATTGCTTCGAATAACGATGAGTTAAAGTTTGCTGGTTTCAGATCGGAAAAATACTTCACAATTGAACTGGTGTAATGAATTGCACGAATTTCCTCAGTCAACTCGGAAAAATGTTACAATGTATTTGAATAGAAATTACTCGAATTGCGTGCAGAATCGTTTCCTCTCAACAGGTAAAAGTTTTATTTTTCTATTAATAACTTGCACATTTCTACTGTAATTTTCAAAGATACGTTTCTTAGTTTTTTTATTTTGGCCATTGGCCAATCCCTAATTCGGTTTATTGTAGCAAACATTACAACAAGCACTGCACGATAAAATCAGACCGATAACAACTTGCAGAACTGTCAAAAGTTCTATTGGGAAAATTATAAAAAGAATAATCCTATTGCAGCAATCGGAGGAATGTAGAGCCGATTGAGGGGTGTAGTTGCATAAACAACTTTCGTGGTACCAATAAAATGTCACGAAGGACATTATAGTGTCAACAATCCCCACTATCACTCCGAAAATACCAAAAACTAGTGCAATCACGACTACACCTTTGCGGTTGGCGATGTCGTTTCCACCGTACATGCTGAAAATGCTGGTCACAAGGAATAACGCGGAACACGCAATACTTGCATAAACAAAGCCGTCTCCTAAAGGTGAAATGGCTAACCAGATCCCTACACCGATAGTGGTTACAGCTAAAATGAAAAGAATGGCGCCTAAACTTACAAAAAAAAAGTAAAAGTGAGAATGATGTTATCTAATTTAGGAGAATTACTATTACCAGAAGTACATAAACTAACTGTTAGTTTATTTACTTCTGCTATTACCGAAAGACACTAGTTGTGTAGGAAGCATCACCTATTTCAAAGTTACGCAACTTATTTTTACATCGAATTAAATGAAATTTTGAGTTTTTGTTTCACCGTTTGATGTTGATAAAAGTTTGGACCTGCGGTTTTCACTGTGGGTTCCATTTCGAACCCCGAATTTTGTTGATCAGCCGTGATTTAAATTTCAGTGGTTTCAGTGGGAAAAGTCCTTCGTAAATGAATTAACATTCAATGAATTGCATGCATTTGTTTCCTTTCTCTTTTATGTACTTCACATCCTTAGTTTTCTTTACCGTCAGTCCCATGGTCAGAAAATTTGTTTTAAACTTAAATTTTTCGTTTATTTCATATTTTTACGTGACACTCACATTATTGATGCATGTTTACAACTTGTTTGTTTCTAATATTCTGTGTCCTATTTCTTGCTTTTTCTTTTGTTCACTCGTTTAATCGTAATTTTTCTTTCTCGAGCACCAAGCGGAAGTGGTTTGTGACCATCGCCTATTTCGAAAAACCGTCTTTAGCCGCATCTTTTTGAGCGGCGTCCAACGTCTTGTCTCACCCGCACCTAAGATTTAAATCCGTATAAATATCATCTACAATGATAATATTTTTAATCTCAAATTATTTACCCATTCCGATTAATTCCTTATTGGAATAAATTCTTATCTGAAACACAGCAAAAATCGTGTTTCTTCCAGACTCTCGAATTAATCTAATTAACGAATCCACATCAAAAGAATAAAATAAAGAAAAATTGAAAATCAGATTCCATATTTGATTCAGGCGATTCTCTTTCTTCTCTTAGTAGTATCTCGATAACTTTCCCCATTGAATTGACAATTGGCCAAAAGTCGATGATATTTCCCCCCCACCAATTGTGTTACGATATTAAAAAATCATGAATAAATTATTTAGATCGATTCGGAAAATGAATACGATATTCACATTGTGTGTTAGATGTCACCTAATTTACGAATCTTTGATTTTTCAACAAATTAAGTGAAATTTATCATTTTTGTTAATTATACCGTTTGTGGTATTAGCAATTTCTAACTTCGGCCTTCAATGACGGTTCCATTTAAAAATCAGAATTGTTTCGAATAACGATGAGTTAAAGTTTGCTGGTTTCAGATCGGAAAAATACTTCACAATTGATCTGGTGTAATAAATTGCACGAATTTCCTCAGTCAACGCGGGAAAATATTAAAATGTATTTGAATAGAAATTACTCGAATTGCGGGCAGAATCATTTCCTCTCAACATGTAAAAGTTTTATTTTTCTATTAATAACTTGCACATTTCTAATTTTCAAAGATACGTTTCTTTTTTTTTTGTTCATTGGCCAATCCCTCATCAGGATTATTGCTGCAAACATGACTCTAAACACTGCGCGATAAAATCAGACCGATAATAGATTGCGCAATTGTCAAAAGTGCTACGGCGAGAAATATAACAACAAAACTCTTATCTAGAATCCAAACGTCGCTTGGGCATGCATCACATTTCTGGTACCAGAAAAATGCTATGAAGGACATTACAATGCCAACAAACCCCACTATCACTCCGATAATACCAAAAACTAGTACATTGAAGACTGCGCCTTTGCGGCTGGCGATGTCGTTTCCACCATAAATGCTGAAAAGGCTGGTCAGAAGGAAAATTGCGGACGACGCAATACTTGCATAAGCAAAGTCGTTTTTTTCTGATGCAGAAGTGGCTGCAAAGCTCCCTAAACCAATAGTGATTATGGCTAAAATTAAAAGAGATACGCCTAAAATTAAAAAAAAGTATGTGAGAATGATGTTATCTAATTTAGGAGAATTACTATTACCAAAAGACACTAGTTGAAATGAATACACCGCAGGTTGTGTAGGAAGCATCGCCTATTTCAAAGTTACGCAACTTATTTTGACATCGAATTAAATGAAATTGTTGAGTTTTGTTTTACTGTTTGAGGTTGATAAACGTTTGGGCCCGCCGTCTTCACTTTCATTTCGAACACCGAATTTTGTTGACCAGTCATGAGTTAAATTTTAGTGGTTTCAGTGGGAAAAATGCTTCGTAAATGAATCAACATTCAATGAATTGCATGCACAATTCCGTGCATTACTTATTTCCTTTCTCCTTTATGTACTTCACATTTACTGTACAAGGGCAGAAAAAATAATTTTTTTTTAACTTTAATTTTTTAGTTTATTTCATATTTTTTTTATTGATGTATGTTTACCGAATTAATCTAAACGGATCCACAAGACCACAAGCGATCCTCTTTCTTTTCTTAGTAGTATCTCGATAACTTTCCCCATTGGATTGACAATTGGCCAAAAGTCGATGATATTTTTTTCCCACTAATTGCATTATTAAAAAATTATGAATAAATTATTCAGACCGATCGCTCGTCTGCCATTAAAAAATATATTTACCTTTATTTATTAAAACCTTTATTCGAAGTAATCACAGTCATCAAGAGCACTAATTGCAGGTCTAAAACTACATTTCCCTAACTTGGAACTTCCCAACCAGCATCGAATAACAAAATCAACTCAGTAACAATCAATACAAATCTAATCTCTTGATGAATACTGGTCAGTAGAAAAACTGAAGAATAAATAACACTTGGGTAAAAGCTTCAGTATTATCAAGAATGGATAAAGGGTTTCTTGTTTTTTTTATATTGTCCATTGGCCAATCCCTAATTCTGATTTTTGCGGCAAACATGACAATAAGCACTGCACGATAAACTCAGACTGATAACAACTTGCTCAACTGTCAAAAGTGCTATTGCGAGAAATATATTATTAACTAAACTCTTCTGGTGCCAGAAAAATGCCATGAAGGACATTACAATTCCAACAATCCCCACCATCACTCCCAAAAAACCAAAAAATTGTGCATTGACGACTGCGTCTTCGCGGTTGGCGATGTCGTTTCCCCCGTACACGCTAAAACTGCTGGTCAGAAGGAATAACACGGAACACGCAATACTTGCATAAACATAGTCTCTTTCTGATGAAATGGCTACCCAGATCCCTAAACCGATAGTGATTATGGCTAAAATGAAAAGAATGGCGCCTAAAATTAAAAAAAAGAAAAAAAGTGAGAATGTTATCTAATTTAGGAGAATTACTATTACCAATTACCCAAAGGCACTAGTAGACGTGAATACACCGCAGGGTGTCTAGAAAGCAACGTCTATTTCAAAGCTATGGAAATTATTTTGACATCGAATTAAATGAAATTTTGAGTTTTTGTTTTACCGTTTGATGTTGATAAAGGTTTGGGCCCGCAGTCTTCACTGTGGGTTCCATTTCGAACCCCGAATTTTGTTGACCAACCATGAATTAAATTTCAGTGGTTTCAGTGGGGAAAATGCTTCGTAAATGAATCAACATTCAATGAATTGCATACAGAATTCCGTGCATTATATGTTTCCTTTCTCCTTTATGTATTTCACATCCATAGTTTTCTTTACTGTCAGTCCCAAGGTCAGAAAAAAATAATTTTTTTAACTTTAATTTTTCGTTTTATTTCAATTTTTTATTGATGTATGTTTACAGCTTGTTTGTTTCTAATATACTGTGACTTATTTCTTGCTTTTTCTTTTGTCCATTCGTCTAATCCCAAATTCGGCTGGGTTTGAACAGTAATTTCTCTCCCTCGAGTACCAAACGGAAGGGGTTTGTGACCGTCGCCTATTTCGAAAAACCGTTTTAAAACATCTTTAGCCGCATCTTCTTGAGCGGCGTCCAACGTCTCACCCGCACCTAAGATTTAAATCCGTATAAATATCATCTACAATGATAATATTTTAAATCTCAATTTATTTACCCATTCCGATTAATTCCTTATCGGAATAAATTCCTATCTGAAACACAGCAAAAATCGTGTTTCTTCCAGACTCCCGAATTAATCTAAACGGATCCACATCATAAGAATAAAATAAAAATAAAATTGCAAATCAGTTTCCAACCTCGATTCAGGCGATTCTCTTTCTTCTCTTAGTAGTATCTCGATAACTTTCCCCATTGGATTGACAATTGGCCAAAAGTCGATGATATTTTTTCCCACCAATTGCGTTATCAAAAAATCCTGAATAAATAATTCAGACCGGTCACTCGTCTGCCATTAAACAAGATATTTTTAAATTACATTTATTTTTAAAACTTTATTCGAAATACTCACAGCATCTTTATCAATAGCACCAACTACAGCTCTAAAACTATTGGCGAGTGTTTCAGTTTCAGGTGGATAATCCTAGAATAAATATTACTGAATTAAATGTATTTAAAAATATAAAATCATATCTTACAGATGATAGCAGCAAATCTTTCACACCTAAATTACTAGCAACGTGAGCTAATATATCTGTTGAGAGTAAATATTTTTCAATACATCTGGAAAAAATATTTAAAAAATAAATGAAAATATATAATGATAATTTTAATTTAATTTTCGACTTATACTAACGTAATTCCTTCCTCAGGTAAAAACGGGTATCCAACACGAAGAAAAGGTTTGATATAACCCTCGATAACTTTTATGCCGTGATTTATTAATGTCTGATTATCTTTTAGATCCATCGATATTTCTTCTTCGGGCAAACCTAAGGATTTTCTCTTTTTTTCTTCCTCTTCAATATACGATTGGTGAGTAAATGCGATTTTTAATGTTTCTTCTTTGAAATTCTCATTAAGACGAGCGCCGAAAGCGTATAACTCTGCTTTGTAATTCCTAGAGGTAAAGTAAAGAAATATTTTTATAATATTTATTCACTGGTTTAATCTATAATTACCAATCTATGAATGCGGATCGAGGAATAAGTTTTTTCGGTTCTAAACTTGAATCTAATATTTTCTTCCTTCTTTTCATTTCATGGCTAAATGGAGCTAACCAACGTTTGAATGATCGTGTTGATTGTGCATTTATGTTACTTGGTTGTAAAAAGTTAATTATTTTGGGTTGAAATGCTCGCAAAATGGCATTCGCAGTCATCATCACAGCTCAGCTGCCCATGCGAGTTTGTAATTGACGTTTTGCTCACAATCATTGCATGCGGCGCTGCAAGACAATGCAAAACAATAATAAAAGGTAACTTTAAAAATGAAATATATTAATACATTTCATTTATTTTATGTGTCATAATAAAATTTTGATTGTCTCAGGCAGTTAAAATGGTCTGGATTTACTTTAGGTTGATTAAACCTGATTTTGTGTGAGGCATGGACATATTATAAGCACAATTTATAGAAATGTGTATATATTTTTTTAAATAAAGAAAATGAAGAATTTAAATTAGAAAAGTGTTTTCCATATTCATTAAACAAAATTGAAATATTAAAGAAAAATAAATTGTTAGCTTTTTATAAAATTTAGCAGATTTTTCGAGATTTCGTCACTAGATGGCGGTTATCGAGTTACCGAGTGTCAACCACCTTTTCCAGTTTTCTCACGGATTGAGGTATCTCGAGCCTCGTTAAGATGCAGCTTACACTCGCATTACTCAAGAAAATTGCACCTGGAAATATATTTAGAGGGTAATGAACATAACAAACAGCAGTTTTATTTACTAAAATCTCTTATACAATTTAGAAAACATCGTGTTTACAAACCGGTAAAATTCTGGCACAAAGTCGAAGTGTTTAGAACTCTAGCTCGGGAAGAAGAAAACAGTTTCTATTTAACTCGCCCGTATTTAACAAAGGTACTAATTCTTTAACTATATCTGTTAAACATAAAACTTATTTTTTATATTATGACCCCAGGATCAAGAATTCCGATCCGGAATTGAATGTGGTGCAAAACAACGGCATTACGAAAGAACAATAGGCAAGACAAAATACAACATGATCCCTCACAAGTCAACTACGGATATGTTGTTACATCTCCGCGTAACTGAAAATTGGGAGTAAAATTAAGTAAATGACGACAAAAAAAAAAAAAAAAAAGTATTTGAGAACTAGGAAATTGTTACAGTTTCTCAGCAAATTACTTAATTGTATGTTGTGAAAAATTGAAGTAATCTTGAAAATGCAGAATTAATCGCTGTTTTATTGAAGTGATTGATGTACGAAATGTTTACGTCAATAATAAGAATGAACTAAATTTTCATTCGACATTTACTTTAAAAGTTTTTTTAATACACAAATATAATGTAACCGGTACACAGATTTATATTTATGAAACTGATGCATTCCGGATTCATGAATACTATTTCATGTTACAAAAATATTCCAGACTTTGTAGTGTAAAAAAGATTTCAACACCCACGTCTTCTTTCTAACACTTTCACATTAAGAGACAAAGCTTCTCTAATTTTTTTCACCCATTTTTTATTTTTGCCAAAATCGTAGAAAGGAATGCAGCAACATAACTAAAATTAAAAAAAAACAAAACAAATGAAATATATTTTTAAAAAAATAATAAAAATTTAACTAACCGCATTAAAAATGAAGGAAAGTGGCACAGCTACAGGTAAAACCCCAGTTGAAAAAGCTCTAATCTGTAGGGAAGTTGTCAAGTAAATAACAACAAATAAATGTAAATAAGATCGAATTACAATACGTACTTCTGCTATTGTAATCGTTGCTTTTTCCTGTTGATGGAATTTAAATTCAATCACTGAAACCCATTGGCCGTAGGTGTACAAATTAATCTGAACAAACGAATCTTCGTGATTAACCTACAAAATAAACATTTTAATAAGAATTAAGAAAAATTTATCTCTTTCTATTTCGATTTTTAAATTAATTACTTTGGCTAATTCGTACAACTTTCCTCCATGTTCATCAGGTGAAGTGTTGATTTTTCTTATGGTTTGGATTAATTCATCTATACACACAGTTGGATTAGTGGCAACCTCCCACCTAGTCAAAAAGTAAATAAGTAATCCAAAAAAAAAAAAAAAAAATTAGACAAACTTTACTCTCACTTTTCTTGATACATGTGTGGAGTGCGGAATCCTGGACACCAAATTGCAGGACGCAATGTTGCTTGAATGTTACCTTGGCAGTGGAAAAAACAACATGCTTGTAGCTCTAAAGATAAAGTTAAGTTAAGTTAGTAAATTCTTTTTCCTTTTGAATGGTGTTTACACCGTTGTTAGTTTGGTTTTCATTGCTGGAATAATCCACACTTTCATCCATTTCTATTGAATGGGCGTTTCCTTTTGTAACTTTACCAGACTTAAATTCTATGTCAAGGTAAAGTGATCTAATCGATACGAGTACCTTAACAGGAATCGATTAGGAAGTACAAGTGAACTTTTTGATTTGTCGAGAATTTAAAAAAAAAAAAAAAATAAACTATCATTAGTGATACCTGAGTCGTATTCCTAAATTACAATGCGCACGTTACGCATCGTGCGGTGACGTAAAAATGTGTACTGTATCTGTGCGATACAGTA
>JAQFZP010002955.1:0-11716 GCA_034695745.1 Geophilus truncorum | reverse complement strand
TTGTTTATTGCATTTTTCTGTTGATACCCCTTGCTAAAAAACGAGGTGGGCGAACTTTTATGGAGTTGGGTTGTATGAATGACGTCATTACGTCTTTTCGATATTATTTGCACATTAAAAATCCAAAATTTACAAATATTCTAATATTTCTTATTATTATTTATTCAGTAATTTAACATTTCCAATACCTAAATCAAATTTTCTGTCACGTGACTAGAAATTCAATTCCGGCACTGCAGAAATAAATCTCAGTAGTCATCCATTAAAAAAACTGCACGTCTCTACAGTTTTGAAAAACAAAAAAAAAACAACAAAAAAAGAAAAAAAAAAATATATGATACATTATGTATAAAGTGGAGAAAAAGTGAAAAAGAAATTAAATCCTGAGGTTTGCCTCTTAATGAAATGAAATGAAATTATTTCATTCATTGTGACTCATCGTTTGTGACCCATAACCTAAGAACTGGAAGATTTTAAAAGAAAAAAATATTGGTATATTGGGAGAAGGGAGAAAAAAAAAATACGGCCAGCTGTTTTTAAAAAGTGTGTAAAACAATTTGAGCACTGTACAAATTCGCATTTCAAAGAAATTTCTCTCCAGGAACCAGACCTTTTAGGAAGCAGCGCAAGAGGATTCACTTTTTTTTTGCATTTGCATGCCAACGTTTTCAAACACCCTCTCCATTTTCTTTTCTCTTTCCAAAAACACATACAATCACACACACTTGGTTCGACGACTTTTTCAAAGTCTCGAGAACTCTTCGAGTCCAAGTGTAAAGACATTTTTTAAAAATTTTCTTTTTTAAGCCTAACAACTACGTTTCATCATGATGCCGTGCTTCTAGAAAACTCACTACTAATCAAACTGCAAAATGGCATTTTTTTCGGTTTTGCAATTAAATACAAAAACCCCACAATTCAGAAATGGAATTCACAAAGCAGAGCTCGTACATAAATTTTAAAAATATATGTTTGTATATATATATATATTTATTATATAGTTTAAAAAAAATGATTTTTTTTTTTTTATTTATTTTTATTTGGTGTTGTTATGAAGTGAGAAAATTTTTAATTTATAATTTTTAAATTTATATGTATAAAAAAAATTAAAAATTTCATGAATTGTTGATTGCATTGCAAATAATATTTTGAAATTAATTCCAATTTCCATTAGAGAAGTGGAAAATTTAATTTTTGTTTACAGTTTTCTAACCCAGCAATTTCACCATGGTTTCTCGCTTTTCGATATTTATAATTAGTAAATATGTTGACCAATTTGATTTCTCACTTTACATCAAAACAAGACACCAAAACTACCTAATTTCAGTTTACATGTGTTTTCCTTGAATAAAGCGAGTTGACTATTTGTAAGTTTCACTAAAACCCCATCTAATTTTTTTTTCACTTCGGAAGAAATTTGACTCACTCATTCAATTGAAAACCATGAAATCCTTTATATATTTCATATATAAAAAAAATTATACTGACATTAATCAGTAATAAAAACAACTAAAACTGATGACCGTAAGAAAAAAGGAAAGAAAAATTATGTAAAAAAAAAAACTACTTTTTAAATCTTTAAAAGATTCTCTAATACCAATTTGTAAAACACCCAACACTGTATTGATACCCATTCATTTATCCCTCATTCAAAATTGAAAAAAACATTTAAAATAACCCTAACTTTTACCTCAAATAAACTAAGTAAGAAGAAAAATAAAAATAAAATATAATCAGCTATCCTTAACTTAAAAAATATTAACAATAAACGGTTTCTCGAACACCGCAACATCATCGATAATAATAATAATAATATTAATAATATAATAATAAAAATAGTAATAATATAATAAAAAATGCAATGGACAAACATCTTTGGATCATGATTGGGAACTAGGAGAAAAAGTTGAGCGATTTAAAATTCCTGAGTATGGTTAATAGAAATATTAGAGGGACGATGTTCTCTTTTCGTAATCGTGTAGCTGCTCTTGATGGAAAAATGAAAAAAACCGAACCTTTTGTGTCGCACAAAAAAGACTGATTTCCAGTCTGCCTTGTGAACTCCTTTTCTTTCTACTCATTTTTTTTTTTGTATTTTTCAATTTTTTAAATTTTTATCTATATTTTTTTTTTTTTTTTTTTTTAGTTTTTGTATTTTTTTAATGCCATCCCAAACTAAGTTCGGCAACAGCAGCAGGTACGTGGATGTTATTGAGAAGTATGGAAGTTGAATGTTTGCTTTGTAAATGATTTCTTTTTGTGTCGATTTCACTGGCCTGGCTCTAGTTTGACATCGACTGGCGACTCGTCTAATCTTAGCAATGGCATTTGGCCGCATCTTCCAGTGACACTTCTCTGACCGTCACTGTCGTCTTGACTTTGATCGCTCTCTGATGGCTCGATATCCGGTTGGCACACGATGTGCGTAGGTGCTTGAAGATGATCCCAATTCATAGCCAGAGCTTGACTTATATCTTGGCTAGGCAGTGCTTGACTCAGATCTAAACCTTGAAACGCACCTGAAAAAGTGAAAAAATTATGTTTACAAATTGAAAATGAATTTGCGAGAAATGAGATAAAATTAAAGAATTTCAGACTGATTTTAAATTATACAGAGTGATTACAAAAAAAATTAACAGTTTCAACATTGTATTACATCAAAACTGTTGTAGATATTGTCATTTACTTTACGTAGGTTTGTAGAGAAACTAAAAAAGTTTTATTTCCCCATATGCAAGAATGACGTCATCTTTGTCGTCAGCCATCACGTGACTGGCAAGCCAAAATAGTTGTAAATGCTGTTGAGGTGTTGAGAAAGCATTTTGCATTCTGGAATTGAGCAACAAAAATTCTGCCTCGCTCGTTGGCCACCACGAAACCCAGATTTAACACCGTGTGACTTTTTCTTGTGGGAATTCGTCAAAGATAACTTTTTTGTTTTCCCACTTCCAGCTGATTTACATGACCTGAGACAAAGAATCACTAATGCATTTGCTAAAGTTACTGACATACTGATGCGATTTTTGGATGAAATTTAAATTTTGCCTCAATATTTGTCATGTGACTCAGGGTGCACACATTAAGCATCTTTAATTACTTGTAAAAAAAAAAAAAAAAAAAAAAAAAAACTTTTTGAGTTTCTCTACAAACCCATGTAAGGTAAATGTCAATATCTTCAATAGTTTTGATGTAAAATACAATGTTGAAACTGTCAATTTATTTTGTAATCACCCTGTATATTGACTACTAAATAGTTATCCTTATTATGTTTACTATAATTTGTCACTTTGTACATAAATCGTGTTGTCTCTTGATATGCCTCTCAATTCCAAGTAAATAGGGTAGATTGTGATTTTTTAAAACTTCTGAGCAAAGATTCTTAGAAGTGTCACATAACAAAGATGTGAAGTTAGAATGACACTTGCAACAATCTCTAGCCCTCATACTGTATTTTATTTCTAGTGAGAATGTACGAGTTTGTTTTGTTTTCTTGTGCTCGAGTTATTTTTAAGTTTCTATCTTGTCTTGTGTTATAGGTTTACGTGACATAAGACTTGTGTGGTAACAGAGTGTTTGCAAAATTTCCCCTAACTTATAACTTATAAATAGATATACTAAATAAATGGCTGTAAGTTATATACTGTATGTCACAAATAATTTAGTTTGTGAATCTTAACTCATAAAACAAAAAAAAAATTAAAATTGTGGCAAATCAAAATAACAAAAAAGTCATGTAAAGCTCTATTTAAGATATTTCCCGCAGTGTCTCTAATATTTAGAAGTCATTGCACAATTATTAAATTTTTTTTTATAACAAGTGCATTATATTTATTTTTGAACAATTTGATAACTATCAATTGCACATTCATATCCCTAAGGTTATTCCATTTGCAATTTAAATGAAAACAAAGAACCTCTGGGTTAAACACCATCTGTTATTGCAGAGAAAAGCCAATAACATGTAATTAAAGAACCATCAAAATTGGTCCAATTCAACATTGTATTGTCATATTTAAATTGTAAATTTAAAAACTCGCAAACAAAGACAAAAGACAAAATGAATTGTAAATAACTACAGTCTTAGCAAGGAAGAAGGAATCACTCACAAGCTGTCATTACCTTGCTGCTTGAGCTTTTGTTTGGCTTCCTTTCTTCTGTTATTGAACCAATTGGTCACTACGTTAAGTGTGACCCTTTCTTTGTCAGTCAGTTCCCGATCTGCAATTAGAAAAACAAAACGATTGTAAATAAAGTTTGTTTTTCAGTTTTGTGCATTATATTATAAATAATAAGGAGTTTGCGAAATTTTTCTCTAATTTATAACTTATAAATATAAATATAAGTAAATCACTTAGCTTATAATTTGTTGCTGATCAAAACAAGAAAATATTTATTAATTAAAGTTTTAAAATCAAAGTTTTCTTTAAAAACAAAATTTCAACAACATTTGAGATGTTAAACTGTTTTGTTTTATACCATACAAGTAAAAGTTAAAGAAAATTTGAATCGCAAACTCTTTAATACCTGGTTTTGTCATGGCCCTGTTACATTCTTCGACAATTTGCTCCCGAGTTTGTGTATCAGGATATGGATCTGCATTGTAGTATTTCTCCAAGATGGCCAAATGTGCTGCCTTAAATGTGAATCGTTCTCTTTTAAGCGGAATCAAATCACCTGAATCGGACACCATTCGTTTCACGCCTGAATTAGGACAGATTTGTTCTAAAAATATAATGCAAAAAAAGTAGACATTAGCAAGTTTCCAGAAATCAGAAAAAGACAAGTGAGTTCAATACTTCAATTTCATTAAGGCAAAGTCAATTTACTACCTCAAGTGAGTAAAAAAAACAAACATAACGTCACTTTAAGTTAAAGAACACTTGATATCTCATATTTGCCTTAAGCATGTGACTTAACTTAATCTAGGTCATCTGCACTTTGTGGTAGCTATTTTCTTAAGATGTGTTCAATCGTAAGTGACTTTTCTGTCTCTCATTTGCATTAACTTAAATTAGGGCAAGTCACCTTGTTAGTGTAATTAACTTATAAGCGTTTTATGTCATCCCAAAAACTCGCTATTATTAACAGTACCGTAATAAATTATATGTTACCTTAATAACCTGTAATCTAAAATCGATTTGTACTTTGTAAATAATTTAAGTTGTACAATTTGCATATTTCCTTCTTGCGAAGCTTCTCATAACAAATAAGAAATGCAAATCACATTGAGTATGATTTATTTGACATCTGCTCAATACAGCAAAGCGCTGACCCATGAATCAAGCAGCAGCCGTAGAAAACATCTGCATCTTCATGTAATTTTGAATTCTTATTATTAAATGTAGTCTAAGTAAATTTGCTCTTCAAGAGTCCTCGTAGGCAATATTATTTAAAAAAATTTCCCAACTGTCAATTTTGAGTTTTGACTGAATTTTTTTATTATTGGATTTATGTTGTAAGCCTTGCAGAAAACTTACTCAGCTTCCACGGATTCTTTTTACATGTCAGGTACCAAGAGTAGATGGCAGTTTTAGTTCTCTCTGTCATTTCGGCAACCTCTCCTCGAAAGTAGCGACTCACGTACGCTTGACTAATCTTTGTCATTTCAGCAATGAAATGCTGCTTGATGTTGTATCTCATGACAAATTTCCGAATTTCTTCCAGGATTGCCATGTCACCTTGTCTGTAAAGAAATTAAAAAATTAAAAATATGAAAAGGAAATATATTATTTACATCTATTTTTTCCTTATTTCCCCGCCCCCAAATTAAAACTGACTTTATCCCCACTAAATTTCCTCTTTTAAAATCTTTTACCTTATTTGTACTACTTATTTACAATAAATATAAATATAAATATAATTATTCTAAAACTGTTTCTGTTGCAATATTTTAACACATCAAAAAGGTAAATGTGATGTCATTACATCATTTCACAATCATTTCAATTTTGCCAATTTATGTTGTCTCCATACAAAAATCAAAAGAAATTAATAAAATAAAAGTTTTTGTTTGATTGAGTAAATCTTTTTTTATTATATTCCACATTGGATTAAATTAGATTTGTAAAAATATGATCTTCATCTCACTAGATTGAAATTTTTGTGGTTCAAATTCGAACAAAAACTTGTCCGATTCAGCAGCAGCCTTAATTGCATTATAAGTTTGCATTATTGAGACGATAAAAGCGACACTCATTTAGTTGAGTTTGAGTGAGTCCATTTTGTTTTAGACAGCTTAGGTAGCATATCATGCATAAAAAGGGAGTAATACAAATTTTATAACAACCTCTTTGATTACAATGCAAACTTTAAATTCAATTATCTCACATTGTATTGAGCATTGTCAAAGATAATATAATTCAATGACAATTGTTTTGTATCAATTTGGGGCAATTTATTACCCTTAAATCGGGAAGCTCTCCTTGTCAGTGACAACATTTTCAATTTTAGTAAGTAACATATTGTATTTTCTCAAATTTTCTCTAGGTTGCAAATAAGGCGTGGGTTGCAAATAAAGCATGGGTCTCAATTAACGCACGTCCAAATTCGTTAAAAATGTTTAAAACACACATTTTTGACTATGTGCAGTTACATATAGCAGTTCTTAAAAGTGTTTTAGTATTGTTTTAGCAATAACAATGCTAAAATCAACATTCAACACCTTTAAATAAAAAATTAAAAAATAAATTTTGCAAATAAGCCATGGAGGTACTATTTGAAAAAATACAGTCCTCCTTATCTTTATTTACGTCTAAATTTCAACTTTGTGAAGTAAACACAAAATGACGTTTTTACTTCATAAACTCTTGCAATTCGGCCTGATCTTCGAGAAACTGATCGTGATGCCCATTGAGCAAACGAGGCGGAGTTGTCAGCTGACTGGCAGGGGTGTTACTGAGGTAGTTGGGATTGACGTTGCTAGTTTGCGGAGTCGTGGGTGGTGAATCCGAGGTTTGTGTCGGTGGACTTGCCGCCGCTGGCTCTCCCCCTTCCGAACTGGGCCGTCGCTGAGCAGACGCCGAAACGGCCGCTTGCTGCCTGAGGAGCTGTTGCTGGAGTTGGAGGTGGACGAGGGCTAGTCCCAATTGCTGGCCGGTGACTAGCCCTCCTCCACCCATTTGGTTGGCGGCCCGCGAAGTGCCCACAGCCATCGGGTACGGCCGTCCCAACTCGGCATCCAGCCGGTCTAACTCTTCAAACGCTTGCACCACCTGCTCCTTGGAAATACCGCTGCTGCGCAAGCGACGAATCAACTCAATTTGTTCGATTGTGAACAATACTGGGTGCCCAGATCCAAGCGCTGCCATGGTTCCTTTAAAAAGAAAACAGAAAAATATTTACTCATTAGTCAATTTGTTCGACTGGAAAATCGAGTTAACATTTAAAAAATTCTATTTTTCCACGTGTTTATCTTGCTTTTGGCATCGCATTTTGTTGATCATTAAAAATAATTCATTCTACCATTCTAAGAAAGAATTCACTAGGTGGGTTCGTTTATTACTTGCACGTATGTAAATCACGTTTAAACTAGTCTAAAACATGATTTACACTTTTTTAACCGCCATTTGTTTGAGTTAGATCGAGAAAAATGGTCATTTTACACAAGACAAGTGTTTTGCACAAGAATTTACACTCGTGTAAGAAATAAACGAACCCACGTACTTATTCTGATGCTCAAATTAGATATTGGCCAACATTTCAGAAAAATCTGAATTTATACTAACATTTGCCTGTAGGGAATTGGCGAAAACTTGCAAACATACAAACCAAAAACTTTGCTCATTTGTAAGTTGGTAACTTAATACCTTCGATTCTGTCAAACAGTTTGCGGACAAGATTAACAAACTTTCAAACATTTCTGAGTAAGATATTTAAAAAGATAAACATTATCATAAGTAGGAATTTTAAATGAAGAGTATTTATTACATAAATTTTACAATAAGTTTGCCACAAATTTGACAAAAAACAAAGAAGCACTCGAAGCGACAGAAAATGGCGACTCAACATAATCAAAACAGTTAAGAGTTGGTGTGAACGAGATGCTAACGAGACCATACTTTTAGACCCGTCCCGTCCCGTTCCGAATCCCGAATTATTTCGGGTCTGGTCCCGAATTTTTCCACCAAACAAACACTAAACAAATTTGTTTATCACGTCGCAATTACTGTACGTTAATTTTAAAAATGTGACAAATTTTGATCTTATTTTTTTTTATAACACCCTAGTCCCGTTAGCATCACTAGTGTGAACTGCACATGTAAAGTTAAAGTTAGTACCGTATACGAAGTTTTTCTAACCAAAACTTAGGGCTGTTTGTTTGTAAGTTGGTGTTGGATTTTTTACCAACATTTTCTAACAGTGAACAAGTTTTAAAAAAAGTTAGTATTTTTCTAACTTGGTAGTTAATATCAAGTTTTCGCTAACTAGATTAAGACACTAGAAAACACACAAAGATACAAACTTTTAATCGTAAATCTGTGTGTTCGTTACTTCGTTCAGTGTTCAGTTAGAAAAAGATGTAGTTAACTAATAACGACTCAATAGAATGTTTGTTGTGCGCAGGCGCAGTAAGACTTCATTCACGATTTCACGAATCGCGCCTAGTGTGCCACGGTCATCAAACACGACAAGTTTTTCGCAAACTTCGTTACTTCATCAGTATAGACTTCGTGACTAAGTTTTTTCTAACTCCCTAATGATTTTAAAAACATTTTATTTTATATGTTTTGTGTAAAAAGTCAGCCAATGTAATTTTTATTGATTTTAACCACGCTTTTCAATTTAACATACTAAAAAAAAAAAAAAATTAAAAAAAAATATAGTTTAGTCTTTATGCTATTTTGCTACTACAATTTTTTTATAACATAATTGACAATATATTGTAATTGTAAACATATGAAAAAGAAAATTTTTCATGTTTGCATTAAATTGTATTCAATTTTTAAAAAAATCTCAGCGTAGGCTTAAGTCAAACCAAATCTCTCCTTTCTCAGTTCCAAAACAACTCTTCACTAAAATTAAAATCACATATTTATCTTGCGAAGATTAAACTTTACGATTTCTGCGCTCAATTACTCCACATTTCGTATATAATGTTATTAGGAAATTGTTTTAATCGATTTTGACCCAAAAGCCGCAAACTCAAAACCATTCTTTACACATTTTTAGTTTCTTCATTCTGGATAAAAATTTCAATTTAAAATCTTATCGATTTTCAAAGCAGTTTGCAAATCCGCTTGTTATTACTGGAATATTTTCAAATAGACGAGGAAAAATATCGATTAAATTTAAATAAAAAAAAAAAGACAATAATATTACATTTCATCCTCTTCCCCCTTTTTTTTTTTAGAAAATTATTATTTATAAAATAAAATATTTAAAATTAAATTTAAACATAAAATTTTTTATAGCCTCGCATAACCTTCGTTTTACGATATCTAGGTCTAAAAGCCTGTAGGGAGAGTATATTAACTTTACCAAGGGATAAAATCCTTGACCTGGTCGACCTTGGATCAATTGTTATCAAAATTATAGCTTTAATCAAATGTTTTCAACATGTATTTAATTATATTTTGGAGGAAATTCGTTTTATCTGTGAAAGTACATAAACTAATTACGATGTAGTGTTCACGTTTGACCTTACCAATGTAGTTATTAAAACAAATGTAGAGAATAGCGTGTTTACTTACACAGGATAAATAATGGAGTTTTTATTTAAAAAAATTAAAGTAAAAGTTTTTTTTATTTATGTGTGTTATTAAATGAAATGTAACCAAAACACCAAATTATAAAAAATAAATATTTCACTAAAAAGTGCTGAACTGGTTTATTATTAAAGATGAATCCACTCATCACAAACAATAATTAATCGTCGCTAAATGATTTTCAGACATGTTAGTTAAAATTTTTAAAAATCGAACGCGAAAAGTGAATGTCAAAAGGAAAATGGATTCTGAGAGCTCTCGTGAGAGATGCTGCGATTTATGACGTCACTAAATCTACTGCCCCTGTAGCAAGTATTACCCGCAATGCTTTCGTTGTTTTTCAGCGACTCATCGAGGATTTAGTTCCGAAATTCTCTCGAGCAGAGTTTCCGTGCATCACGTATTCAGAATTCCTATAATCAATTTTTCTTTTGACATTCAATGTTTGCGATAGTTTTTTTTACCAAATTTAACGCGTCAAAAAACCATTTGGTAAAGATTAGTTACTGTTTTTGATGTATAGATTCACATTTAATAATAAACCACTTCAGTTCACTTGATCTTTAAATGTTTTCTTGTCCGTTATA
Organism: Geophilus truncorum; assembly: GCA_034695745.1. NCBI lineage: Eukaryota > Metazoa > Arthropoda > Chilopoda > Geophilomorpha > Geophilidae > Geophilus > Geophilus truncorum. The sequence goes on along the minus strand of JAQFZP010002955.1, from coordinate 1,425 downwards.
TCAAGAGAAGTAAACTCCCTAAAAAAGGGAAGTATTGCAGATAAAATAATACTTTTTCCTGAAATATCTATTTTGATTATAGTGTTTCCTTTAAATTGTATATAATGACTGAAATTTACAAAGCTATACTAAATTTTGATCGTAATCCAAATTGAAATATTTTTGACAATGATTTTATTTTTTACAGAAAACTATTAAAAAACCAAATACATCATTATTTTTTAGTATTATCATAGTTATAATTAGAATAAAGTCCTTCTTTTGCAATACATTCAAGAAGCAAAACCCTAGATTTCAAAAGTAATATTTTATAACAATTTTAATGAATTCCAAATATAATAACTAATAACCATACTAATACCACATATAACTTTTCTAAACCTAAAAATATATTTCCACCTAATCTCTATTGTGCACACATCTCACACCAAATGTAATGCAAATCCCAATTTTCATATAAACAAAGAACCATTCTGCCATGCTGTCTTAACTCATAAAATTACCCCACATGCAACCTCAATTACTTCATTACATTTCCACAATAACAACACTTACAGTACATTACCAAACAAAAAAAAAAGTGAAAATAAAATTAAAAATTAAAAAATTTCCCAGACCTGTCAAACTCAAATATTCTTTTATCCTCTGCTATCAACCAGCTGAGATAAACAATTTTTTCTTTACATAACAAGCACTCTTCAACTAGTTGACAATACCCAAGTTCTCCCCTCTCTACTTACATGCACCAGGAATGTGATTATAAATGTTTATAAACCTGCCAAGGACACCAGATTAAATGTGGGCTCAACTCAAGACTGAAGCAGGTTAATTTTAAATCAACTTATCCAGCAAAATAAATATGGAAAATAGGTATTTTCTGTTAACAGGTGCATGAAAATACAGTCTTTTGTGTTTTCTGGTATGCATAACTCATCATTAACTTTTTTTTTCTGATACATTGATGATAAAGATTGTAATTAATGGTCAGAGTAATAATAAAAGATGTTTGTACCAAGTGAACATATGTGGAATAACAAACAAGTGATTATGAACGATTTTAACTTCCTCGTTATTATTTGCATGTTAGGAATCTCTGGGAACAAACTTTTGTGAGATATTTGATTATTTGAATAAAACAAAGTTGTACAATGTTAATTATACATTGTGACGCATAATGTGAAAGATGAAAGCAGATGGTTTTGATTCAAATTTACAGATTATATTTCCATTTTTTTCAAACTTGTAATTTCATTCCATGTAAACACTAGGTAAGTTCCTGGGGTTATCAGGGGGGAGAACCCTGACCCCTCCCCCCACCAAAAATGAAGGATATATACAGTAATAAAGTTAACATTTACTTCATTTTCACTTATTTCATTCACAATGGTAAATAAATGTTTCTTCATGTACCCCCCCACTTTTTAT
>JAQFZP010002954.1:0-11719 GCA_034695745.1 Geophilus truncorum | reverse complement strand
ATAGTTGCTTTATCTCAGCAACTGTGTTATTTGTCTTAACACAATGATGTGACACCTTGGTTAGCAAAAACAAGAGTGAGTAATTTATTCATAAACAGAAATAAAACACTTAGTTCAAAAATAAAGTCACCTAGTGGTGATATCAAGTATTAGAAACAACAACAAATCATCCCGACTTAAACAAGTGGGGGTTAGATGTAATAACAAATGGAATTCACAAAACTCAAAGCACTAAATGCTAACATTCGGCATGATATCACTCATGTTTCACGAGCGAATTATTATGCCCCATGGAAAAGTTCTAGCTTCACGCGAAACTGTACATACGGCATCATATGTTACACAGGTTCTTTTGCTGTCGAGGTAGAACTAGTATTCCATAAGTCTGATAGCAATCTTGTATTTCGCGTACTCGATGCCTGTAACAATTTAGTTATATTAGAGAGAGATTTTCTTATCAAACACGGCATAGCCATCGATATTAAGGAAAACGTATGGATAACTAATGGAGAATCCCACAAATTTGAAACCTTTGATACATTGATGGCCAATAGTATCCTGTTTACTGGTGATTTACTACAAATCGAGTTTTTAAGGGAAGTGCAGCCGTTTTTAATCAATGACCGCTACCCATGTGACACTGTCGAATACGTTGACTACCCAGTCTACAGTACTACAAGATCGAGCTGATGCTATTCAGACAGTCCAAGCATTTATGATGCAAACAGCAGATGAGACATCGACAAAGGATGTGAAAACGGAAGTTTTATGTGAGGATGACTCAACGCCCCTTGAGATACCAATGGAGGCGGAAACAAAAATTAATCAAGAGAATGACTCAATTCCAGTTACAATGCCAAAGGACAGGAAAACACAGAAGATGTCGTGGGATTGCTTCACGTCACTCACCGATAGTTCATACAGAATATTCCACGGATTCCCACAACCTAGAATTATAACCAGGGTTATTATTAACGACACTGAGACGCATGCACTCCTGGATCCTGGAACTGCTGTATCGGTCGTTGCAGCGGCCTTTTCCAGGATCGCACTGAACAACCTAAAGCATTATCCGTATAGAGAAGCCTTAGAGTTCAACCAGTACATTACAAGGCCTGTCTTGTACGTGGTGGACGCTGATACTACTCACTACAAGGATCGATGCCTGTAAACATTTCGAGTTGTTGCAGGATCAACTTACAACGCGATATTGGGGGAAGATTTTATTCGTAAGACACGACTGACGATTAAGGAGAATCCTCGTCAATTGATAGACAGTAGAGGTGGAATACATCCAGTCAACACCGCGAACAAGAACCTGATCGAAAAATTGAAGCAGCAGGCATTTACCATAGAAGTCAAGCCCAATGAGAAATTGCCCATTCCGGACTGGTTCAAGGGAACTGTAGGAGACATAACTTGGAAACAAGCTAACCAATTAACAGAGGTCTTGGAAAACACCGTGAATTATTTGGCGATGTTCCAGGAAAAGTGACATGCGTCAGACATAAAATTGAATTGAAACCCAATGCGAAGCCAATATATATATGGCCACGACCTGTCAACAAGGCAAAGAAGGAAGTCGTCGAGATGAACCTTAAACAACTACTCGAATGGGGTTTTGCGAGACCGAGCGCCAGTCAGTGGGCGTGTGCGGTCCACATAGTCCTCAAGAAAGATGGATCTTGGAGGCTGGTCACTGATTATAGGCCTGTAAACGCTCAGACAGTCCCTAACAGGCGTCCAATTCCGAATATAGAAATGGTTTTTAATTGGATCGGTACAGCTCACTACTTTTCGCTGTTAGACTGGCTGTGCGGCTACTGGCAAATCCAGATGGACGAGGACTCGATTCCAATTACAGCCATCAATACACACTTGGGTCAATTGGAGTTCACGAGGATGCAATTCGGACTCGTCGGAGCCGGGTTTACGTTCCAACAAGCAGCGGAGGAGATATTAAATGATTTGATATACAAGTGTGTTTTTGCATATGTCGATGACGATCCAGTATATTCGATAACATAGGAGGAGTATCTACAACACTTAGATCTAGTGTTCTAACACTTGTTTGATGCGGGTGTAAGATTAAAATTTAAGAAGTGTGAACTCGCCTTTCGAGAAATTAGACTCCTAGGACACATTGTCTCACATGGAGTAGTGAAACCAGACCCAATGAAAGTACGAGCGATTCATTTATTCCCTGTCCCATCTACAGACAAAGAAGTAAGAAGATTCCTCAGACTCGTAGGCTATTACAGGCCATTCCTTCCAGAGTTGGGAAAGTTAGCCTCACCACCCACTGGACAGATGCGATGCAAGCTGCATTCGAGGATGTCAGGGATACGTTGACTGAGGCTACAATGAAAGCTACCCCAGACTGGGACAAGTTTTTCATTATTCAAACAGATGCAAGTTACCACGGCCTCGGAGCCGTGCTTATGCAAGAAAAGGAACCAGAAAAGCGAATACCAATCGCTTGGGCCTCCAGACAGATCACCGATGCTGAAAGAAATTATTCAGTTACCCACTTGGAAGCACTAGCCGTGATTTGGGCCCTGCATAAATTCAGGGATTATGTTGAGTTTATGAGGATCGTCGTTGAAACTGACTACCATGCGCTACAGTGGTTACTGTCTTTGAAAAACCCCAAGGGAAGATTAGCGAGTTGGACGTTCATGCTACAAGATCATGAGCTACAGATTGTATACGTCCCACCCTCAAGATCAGTTGTAGCAGACGCTTTGAGCAGAGCTCCTGTCGAAACTCCAGAACTGAAGCGCGGACGGACAGTCCCCAGCTAGGGAGCGACTCACACGAGAAGATGGACACAGACGTTGCAGGAACTTCATACGGACCGATGAGCACGAAGCCCAAAAGAAATTGCACACAGATGCAGAAACAGAGAGCAGTAACACGTCACGCGACGAAGAAGTTGAGAGAAGACTTAAAAAGATCTATACAAATCCCACTCCAAAGGAAACCTCCACTGATGACATGACATCGTCTTCATCTGACGATATGGACTATGAAGAAAATATTACTCCAACAATGCTGATACAAGCCCAAACTGCCGATCCAACATGGGCTACAGTTAGAAAGTACATCGAGACAGGACAATTAGAAGGTTGCAAGAAAGCAAATGACCAAACAGAACGCTTTGCTTGGCAATGTCCAAGGGCGTACTAAAGAGATACCCACCACTCAGGAGAGACGGATTCCTTTCGTCATCCCAAGTAGTCGTCCCAAAACCGCTAAGATTTGCGTATTTTAAGAAAATACATTGCTCAATGATCGGAGGTCATATGGGAAGAGACAAGACAGAAGCACTGATTCGTTGTCGGGCATGGTGGCCGAAGATGTCAAGGGATATTCATGCATTTGTCCAAAGATGTGACTCATGCCAACTACTCAAGGAACCCACTCAGAAACCACCAGGAAAGATGGTCGTCGTGCGTCAACCCAAAATTTAGAATACGATCTACATTGATCACGTAAGTCCTAAACCAACTTCACAACGGGGCAACAAATACGCACTAGTAGTTGTCGAGGTTGCTACAAGGTGGACTCAGATTTTTGCAGTGCCTAATACGTTTTCAGAGACCACACTACGCTGCATAACAAAGATAACTAGGCTTTGGGGTTACCTAAAAAGATAATCTCCGATAATGCATCAGGATTTACGTCTCAGAAATTCCAGGAAGAATGCGGAAGGATGGGGATTGCATTGGTGCACACCACACCATATCACCCTCGAGCAAACGTCACAGAGAGAGTTAACAAGATAATTAAGCCAATGATTTCAGCGTTTATTCTTTCACACAAAGAATGGGATAAACATCTCTCCAGACACGCGTTTACTATTAATATTACGGTAAACACTGCTTTGAGCTACTCTCCTTATTTCCTCATGATTGGTCAGCATCCGCGGTTACCGGGGGATATTGACAGTGACACAGACAGAGAGTTCTTGCCAGACGAACGTGCGGCATTCCTAGATCAAACTATCCGAAAATGCCGCGACAATGCACAATTACATGCTCAAGAGTCACGTGTGAAGCAGTCAAAGTACTACGATGCAAAAAGAAACGATTCTTCATTCCTACCAGGTAATATCGTTTTAAAGAAAATCCACCAATTGTCTAATGCATCTAAAGAAATTACCACGTCACTGATGCCACGTATGGAAGGTCCATATTATATCGTACAACTCCTAAGACAGGATGTAGTCCTTTTGCGTGACCCGCAAGGAAAGGACACTGGACCTGTGAATATAGATGACCTTAAACACTTCCGCATGCCTCTCGACAAAGAAGGAAATGAATGTAAATATAGGAGTTTGAATGTCTACTTATTGGACTCTTGGGGGGGTAGTCAATCCCAAAGAGGATTCCAAACCAAAGAAATATTGTCCGAGGACGAGATAGCGTATCAGATTGCATTGTATACTGCAACGAGTGATAACGTCATCAATGCACGACTACTCGATGAGAATGAAACTTCTGAAGATCTCATAGAATTGAGACAAGAACAAGAGCTAGCCGTCATGTATTTTCAACGAGCATGCGACCCACTACATAATTTTTGCGAGATTTGGTTGGACGCGCCCACTTCTCCGCAACCAGACTAGTAGAAGGAACCACGATTACCAAGTGTCGTTGTGAAATCGGAATCACAAATTCAGGGCACTTGTTACTCTTGCAATAGTAGCTACATTGCAATGAGAAAATACTGGATTCAAAAAAAGATGGGGACGACAACCTTGGCTGAGTACGGATGAGCAGAAGCCTGAGGCCAAGATGCACGGTGACTATGACATCTAAGCGCCGCGAAGTTTGAGAGTTGCCTAGTGGATCTCTCGGATCGTGGAGAAGAATTTTTTTGGTGCCATTTCACAAAAGAAAATGTGAATAGGTAGCCAAACGAGAGTTAGAGAAAAACGGTAGCATCACCTCACCAACTACCAATTGGGTTTAGAGGCATGACTATACGTCGAAGATAGGGAACGATTGAGATGCAAACTGTGCGAAGTCGTCCTCGCACAGGGCGCATTTGGGGAATTAGCAACCTAGGAGCCCCCAGAAAAGGAATCACAAGATTCAAGGACAGAACGAGTAAGCCAGGTGTCAACCTGTAGAGAATAAATAAATTATTCTAAATAGAAATGACGAGAATCTAATGTTACGATTTGAGAAAAAAATAAGAAGAAAACAAAAAAAAAAAGAGAAAAGATGATAAGCGAATGACAGAACGAAGTTAGAGAAGTTGGAGAAAGGAGATAAAGAAAAGATGAATAGAATATTAAGATCGCCACCTGTTGGTGAAATACGAAAGCTTCAATATCAACAACAATGGCGGCCGCCCCAACAACGAAGTTGCAGCAGACCCCAAAGTTTCAGGAATTTTAACTAAATGGAGACAGCAATTTTGTAAGACTTCACGAAGGACAATTACACGGTCACGTTACGATTGAGAACGGAAAACGAGTCGCAGGATATTCTAGAGGTGGTCAGACGACTGGACAACTAAGAAACGCCATTGGAAATCAACAATTTTCACGGAATACGAAGTTTGTACTACATATTGGTACTAATGATGTCCTCCAATGGCAATCAACGTACACAGACCTAGTCGGCAAGGAAACCCCAGGAGGATTCAAAGACAAGTCTAGAAAAATTTTACGGTTATCAGGCATTATAAATTGTATTACGGACATTGTGAGAAAATTGACTCGACGGAATGGGACTGTAATTTTATGTACGCCTTCACCGATACTTAGATTTAACAACGTACCAGTGCTACGAGAGGCGACACGACAACTGACAGCGCAGATGGTCGAGCAATTTTATGGATGGAGCATAGTTAAAATACTAAATGTGTATAAGAAATTTTTAAGCGGCCGCGGAAAACCGATTCGCCCGCTATTTGAGAAGACGATGGGAAATGATCATCGAGGCGATCTTATTCACTGGTCACCCCAGGAACAGATCCATTTCCTTGCTATGTTATCCGAAGCTATAGCAGAATAAAATATGAGAAACTGAAATTAGAGAGGAAATTTAGAATAAATTTATTCTTCAAATTCGACTGTCAACATGGGAAGAAGAATGGAAATGAACAAACAAATCTCGAAGTTCTCACGAACACCGCTAGGGAAAAACCTCAACAAGATGGATAATAAGGTCAACGTTCGGGGAATCCCCGGAAACCACGCTCGTCATAATCAAACAAGTCAAAACTTGATTGAAATTATAGAAAATAAAATAGAAAATAAATTGCGAGGACAATTCTGTGATAAAATGATTTTTATTCTACGAAAAGCACTTTATTCTCAAAAAAATCAATAGTTTGGACAATTGAAAAGTAATGAAAATGACTTAGTCACATCGTGACGTCAGCATCGATACTTGACAGAATTGAAAAGGGACATTTGATATATAGGCAGGTAGCTCCAAAAACACAAGTCACTGGAAAACTTTAAAACACACACAAAAAAGTTTTCTCATGTGATGTCAGAGGAAAACGTCTGACTACTACGACCTTGAAACCATTTACATCGGTAAAAACAATTGTTGCTGACATAGAAAAATATACTCGCGAAAATTGGCCTATCGACGGACCAGTCCCGATCGATCAAGCGGCTGCTGGCTCATCGAATAACACAACCACCCTGCAGCTCACGGGATCTACTAGCCCACCTCTCCGCCTTTCAGCGGACTGGTCGGCACAGGCCGAGGCACGACGCAACGCACAAAAGCAGAAAAATGAAGTTAAGTCACTTGTCGTTTATAATCAAGCCGAGTGCCCCGCAGTTGTAACCCCAAATAAGATCGTGAGTCCAGAGAGACCAAAGCGAGTTGAAATACCACACAACTACGATTTATTAAAAGAAACCCCGGGTCCCTCGTCAACTAAACAGGTGGCCATACCTTCAAAGCCAAGCAATAGGGCAGTAGGACTCTTCCGACACCTTCGATCTGCTACGACTGCCTCGAAACTGATGGAAGAATTTTCCGAGCAATCAAAAACCCAACGGGATAAAAATGCCATATTTAATAAGCCTTTTGTTCTCGCGGAGACATCCGACGATGCAGAGGCGATTTTTAAGGGATCCGTAGTCATAACCCCGCACGCAGCCAACAGTGACTACATTTCCGCAGCAGGGAGGATGACAGACCTACTCAAACAGCAGCCAACATCGTCTACCGCCTTTTCGATCTTAACCCATCCGTCCAACGTAGCAGCAACGGCCAACAGGGCCAAAATCTCGTTGCAGCGACGTTTGTCAGACATCACAAGACGCCTGAACCAGCTGAAAGATGACCATTCTGAGGAAGCTGAAGCAGAAAAAGCTGACCTGTTATGTGAGTCCAAAGAACTAAACGATTTATTTTTCCAAGTTCCGGACCCGATCCTGTACTCGAGACCATTCGTCGGAGCTCCTGTGCGTTGTCCTTTGCCGATTGAAATTCCGGACCCAAAACGCACATATAAAATACTACAGATGCGCACGATCATAATTGAATCTACAAATGTCTCCATGGAATACAACTGCGTCGGCGAGGAAAATAGTCACATCAGTTGTTGTTACCGACGCAAATGGCCATCGCTCAAACTCAACTGAGTTGGAAGCTCACCTGACCATGTGGGCCACATCGAACCAGGCCATGTTATCCCACGAAGACATGCTGTTACCAGACAACAACATGTCGCACGCCCTCGAATACTCCGTTACCGTCGAATCCGCGGAATCTTTTGTGAAGAAAGTAGAAGACTTTCTTAATGAACAGAAAAAATTATAATTATTTACCCTTGTAAAATGTTTGCCCCTCGGGTCAATGTTGCATTCATTTCTAACCAGTGGCCAACGGAAACTCGTGGGGGTATAGAATTTTGTTATAATGGTATTAATTGTTTATTTTAATTATTTCTTTGACGTCACAGTTTTCTTTCTTTCAATCTTATATTAAGTGACTTATGATTACCGGAATTTTATTTGTTATTTTTAGAAATGTTAGCATGCTATTATTTGGATCCTTGATGTTATTTTAAAAGAAGTTTTATTTTATTATTCCTTATCTTACGGCAAGTGCAAACTGATCGATTTGTGTTTGGAACCGTTTACAATCTGATGAGAAATGTTTTAATTTGCTAAATGAATAACTAATATTCCTTATTTTGAGTGATAAGAGATTATAATGTAATACTTACCTTGATGCATATTATTTTTAATTTTACAATTTTAATGATGATAACTTTTTATTTTAATTGACATTGTGTTCTTACTTACCTCACCTTGCTGTTTTAATTAAAAAATATTTTAATCTATCTCGATGTTAGATGACACACGCGACCAGAACGTTCGTGGGGTCTTATTTTTCTTTTTATTATTTTTGTTGATCCAATGTCTAATTTTTAATAATTATTACGTTCTTACTTGATGGATATTTATTGCATAACGTTTATTTTTGTGGTCCAAGTTGGTCCCGTGGAAATTTTATTATTTATTTTTATTATTCTGTGATTTGATTTTGTATTACTTGATTAATGAATATTATTGTGATCTCGCAAAGTGATTAATGGATATATTGCAATTTATTATTTTATTACATTAATTACTTGATACTATTTTGTGATATTTTATTAGTAGATATATTTCGATTTTCATTGTATTGATTGTTCCATGAAAAAGGTGTTGATATTTTGTAATCCTTTGCTCGCATCGACGTGCTTGTAAAAAGTGATGATCTCATTTCGACAAAATTTCTGCCAGGCCCTTAGCCCAGTGAAATTTCAGGGGGGGGTCTGCCAGGAGATCGGTCATCATTTTTTGCAAGCGCAGAGATGTAAGCGTGTGCAGCCTGCAGGCGCTGATTGTTGTGTTTATTATTGTAAAAAGCAGTCTAATAAAAGCCTTTGATGAGATAAGTTGCTTCTTGTTTACCCTCGGAGAATTAGGACTACTGGGCCCTAGGAAAGACGACAACGAGTGACCAGGGGCACTCAGCCAACCCACCCCCTGGTGGCGAGCCACGCAGAACACGGTCTAAACGATGGACAGGGTTTAGCCCACCCTGACCAGACGTTTATAGGTTTTGTCTATTATTTGGCAATAATAGACGATTACTCCAGATGGTCGTCTATTTTCCCACTAAAGCACAAATGGGAGGCATTTGACAAGATCCAACAGTACGTCGCAAGAATAGAACGAAACACCGGATTAAAAGTCAAGACATTGCGAACAGATAATGGACTTGAGTTCTGTTCAAGAAAAATGGAAGAATATTTGCGACATAGTGGAATCAAACATGAAAGAACCAACACTTATTCCCACATCAAAATGGCATCACTAAGAGATTTAATCAATCAACGTTGCAAGGGATTCGTGTAATGAGAAAACAATCCAATTTACCACCGGGATTTTGGGTTGAGCTTTTGCATACATATGTGTATCTAAAGAATCGTTTTCCACAAAGACTGTTGAATTGGAAAACACCGTATGAAATGAAAAAAGGTTATACACCAAACGTTGAACACATCCGGATAGTGGGAAGTTTAGTTCATCGTTTTATTCCAAAAGATGACAGAATAGATAAACATGCAGATACAGCTGATTGTAGAGTTATGATTGGATATGGACTTTTTACTCGTGGTTATAAGATTTGGTATCCTCAAACCAATAAGATGGAAGAAAGTAATCAAGTCCACATCAACGAAGAGAGATTGTACCGGCCAAAAAGAGTAAAGGAAGAAGATCATTGGGATTTCTACTTCCAACCGAGTGATCAAGAGGTTCAAGATGAAAAACCTAAACCAAAGCCGAGTACAGCAGTAGCTCCACAACCAACAAGTGAAAAATTCAATGAAGATTCTCAAGAAGAAAGAGAAATTTCAAATGACAAATATTATTGGCAAAGGGAACTCGTTAAACGTCAAATGGGAGGTGTATTTCTAAATTACAATGGGCACGTTTTGCATTGTGCGGCCTAGAAAAGTCGTGTTCCTTAATAGTGCGCACTGGCGTGCAAACGTGTTCCTTTTTAGAGTGCACTGCGTCCGCACGGCGTACGAACAATCCTGCTTTTTTAGCTGCACTGTCTGCACTGCACGCTTGATCACGTGATACCAAAATGGTTGCCCACATTGGCGTAGAGTTAGAAAGCACATAAACAACTTAAAGTTTGTTTTAAAGTGACAAATTTTACTAACTAATGCTAACAATTCAAGATTAATCACTAACCAGCAATAAATAAAGCCTCAAAGCCATTTTTTTATGTTCTAATTTTTGGAGCGCTGCGGATTTGAGTTCTGCGCATGCGTGTTTTAGACAATCTTCTATTTTAAAATGCGCGTTGTCAAAAACGTGTTCCTTAATCGGCCGTGTGGTGGCCGTGCAATACAGTGCGCATGACGTTATCACCGCACGCTGTGCGACGTTTGCATTGTAATTTAGGAATACACCTCTGGTTCATCTATACAATTACGTCAGTGTTAGCACTTGGTGCATTCTAAGATGTTTTGCATCACTTGTTGCTTTACTGTTTCACTAACCCTTGATTATATAAATGAACCATTCTGTTGTTATGGTTACTAACACACTGAACTGACACTAGAGGTCGCTTACTGTCTGTACTATAATTATGTTTGTTTCATTAAAGTACTCACTCTTGTTACTGCATCCAACTGTGTCACTTATTCAATCAGCCAACACATAAGTTACTAAGACAGTAACTAGCCATCTGAAGTCCTAGCAACCAAGAATGCTTATTATTCATGAGTATTAACAGTCAGAACCACGAGTGACAAAGCGATTGTAATCTCAAAGTCTCAAGAAAAGCCAATAGTCGCGTACTCAGATGCGTCCTGGGCAAGTGATTGTGAAATTCGACGTTCGATAAGCGGACTAATAGTGTTTATTGAACAGTGTCCTATTGTTTGGAAGTGTGCAAAACAAACTTTAGTTACCACTTCCACAATGGAAAGTTAATGGCTGCAGCCGAAGTAGTTAAAGAGTTAATTTGGCTTAACCGTATTTTAAAAGAGTGTAATTGTATTTTCCGTTTGAATAATTTGTTCCTGATTTGTTGATTGATAATCAAGCTGCCATTCTTCTCTAAAGATGTAAGCGTGTGCAACCCGCGGTGACAATTGTTGTGTGTTTATATTGTTATAATAGTGAGAATAAAGTTATTGAACTGAACAGACGTGTCCTGATTTACTCCACTACATAGGACTGACAAAGAAGTGATGACCGCCCAAGGTGACCAGGGACACCTTCCCAACTCAATCCCTGGTGGTGAGCGTACGCTTATATGGTGAGCGTGATGTAAAAAACAACATCTACGGTCTCGGACCTGCATCTCGACCTAAAGAAGAACACGATTAGGCCTCAGGCGTATATCTCGATCAAGACTCGGAAAAGCAAGAAAAACCTCAAAACCGCAAGTACTTTTGAGTGCAAATTTCCCTTAAACTGGACCCGGCAAAATTTTGCCACATTATCGTCATTTTTCAAAAGAAAAACATAAGTTTAAAACATTAGTGTTAAGAAAAAAGAAAAAAACTTAACCCTTTTATATGTTCTAAAAGTATAACAATAAAGTGCGACACAATTCAACAATCGGAGTCGCGCCAGTTGATTGTGTTAGCATTTAGTGCTTTGAGTTTTGTGAAATCCATTATGTTATTACATCTAACCCCCACTTGTTTAAGATGGGAT
>JAQFZP010002953.1:0-11730 GCA_034695745.1 Geophilus truncorum | reverse complement strand
AATTCAGAAAAATGAGGGAAAATATTTTAATGGTCTATGAATGTTGTGAAAATGTTGTTTAATGTTGTTGGAATGTTGTTGGAATGTTAGGAAAAAATGGCATTGTTTTGTAATTTGATATTTAAAAAGATATGGTACAGAAAAAAATGTCTACTATTCAAAAACATGAGGGAAAATATTTTAATGTCTATGAATGTTGTGAAAATGTTGTTAGAAGTTGGTAAATACTAAAAATTAAATAGTAACAATGTCATAAAAATTGTGTTAATTTTTAGTAACAATAAGAAAAAATCATAACAATGTCAATTTAGTGTGAAAGCATTGTTAGACACATTGCAACAATGTAAAAAATTACAACTGTGCCAAAATAGTTGTATGAAAAGCACTGTAAAAAACTAATAACAATGAGAAAAGATTCAAAATACTGTAAAAAGTGGTTGTAAATGTTGTTAATATTTACAAATACCGTATTAAGAAAATTGTTGTTACATTGTAAAAATCATAACAGTGTCAAAACAGTGGTAAGAAAAGCACTTAAAAGCTAATAACAATGTGTAAAAAAAAATTCAAAATACAGTAAAAAGAGATTATAAACATTGTTACAATTTACAAATATTGAGAAAAATTATTGTTACATTGTAAAAATCACAACAAAATAGTGGTAAAAAAAGCACTGTTAAAAACCAATAACAATATGTAAAAAAAATTCAAAATATTCTAAAAAGAGGTTATAAACATTGTTACAATTTAGTAACATTGAGAAAAATATTGTTGCAGCCTATTAAAAATAGTTTTAAAAATGCAGAGATGTATAGTCTGTACTTACACAAGACTAAAGTGCACATTGTATAACAAAAAAACAAAAAAGACAGGAGATTGAATAAGGTTATTGATCCAAAAAGAGAAAGACTGAAGGTACAATGGGGAACGCACCCCGGGAACGTGACAGTTTGCACGAGACTCCAGTCGCCTGCATTACGACAATTTAATTTCCTGAAACCAACCATGTACCACTTCATTGCTTATCCTCAACCAAAAAAGGAGCAAAAAATAAAAGGAGTGAGCCAAAGGGGAAAAAAGAAAACAAAATAACGAAACACAATTACAGCGGTGTAAAAAGATTTCTTTAAGACGAACATGTAATAAGGTACGTAGTTATGATTCTCTTAGAGCTCTGTAATCGTAAAACGCTACGTGATTGAAATTTCATCCGCGTGCCGTTGTGCAAAGGCGCCATTTGTCACAGCGTGTCCTCCCATCGCAAAAAATTTCACGCGAGTGATACGTGGGTACGTAATTCCTTGCGCTGCAAGTGACGTTTTTATTGCGAAAAAAATTTATGGAAAATTCAATTTTATCATTTTTCCCCTACTTATATTTTTAATGAATTTTTATTGTGTAATTCGTTGGTACTGGGGGAGAATGCTAAAATGTTTTGTGTTAAAATAAAAACTAGTACGCCTGTTGAAGTTATTTAAACAATGTGAGATGTTGAAATAATGATGGATGGCAATGAAATGTTGTGAAACACTGTTTAATGATATAAAAATTTGGTCAAATTTGGTAAAGTTTTATGAAATTGTTACATCGACTTTACAATTTCTTTTACAACAATGTCAATATAACAGTGAAATATTGTTGAAGCACTGTTTAACACTGTTAACATTTATTATAACACACTTTTAAAAATTCTCAAAATAATTTTTTCAATTATAACACCAACTTTACAATTGCAATTTCAGTTTTCTGATTTAACATGTATGCCTTGCGGGAAAGCACCGAAATAGTTGAGGAGGAAAAAAAAGCCAACTTTGAATGCCAAAATACCATTTTCTTTCCTTTATTATTGTTTGGAATTTCAGCTTGCATTTTCGTACGTGCTGTCTGTAAGTTGACATGACAGACTTCACTTTTCCTCAGGGGATAAAGCAAAATGATTTTCTTTTCTTTCCCTCGTTTTTGCCCGGTTGACAAGTAATGAATCTAGAATATGAGATAATTTGATTTTTTCCACGTTTTATATTAACTTATCTTAAGACTTAAGCCTCGCTTTAATTTACGTATTACGTATTAAGAAGCCCGGAGTTCAGCATAGTGTTCAGTTGTAGCGAAATTCATTCGTGTGTGATTTTCATTTAAATGTTAAATCGTTGAAAACAAGGAAGGAAGGGAAAGAGGGAACCAGAGCACAGGATGCAAATAATTGAGAAGCAAATCTCTCTCCCATTAACATACAAAAAAGACCCCGTTATAACAAATCTCAAGAAACCGAAAAATTCGTTCGTTATAACGGGTTTTCGTTATATCGAGACGAATTAGTATAAGATTGACACAGATAGGGATTTCGAACGGATTCGTTATAGGCGAGTTGTAAAGCGGGTTCGTTATAACGGGGTTCGACTGTGCCCCTACATAAAGTCTCTTTCCATTGTCATTGGTGTAAGTAAATTTTGATTGAAATGAATGGTTTATCTATTCATGTCCTTGTTGATAGTACCGTGATGCGCAGTTAAAAAAACAATGCTTGTATAACGTTCCGTCGAGTAAAAGAAAGTCGTTATTAATGTATGGCTTTGCAGGGGATTGCAAGTCTAGAGTACTCGGTTCCGCCACCGTGAAGAGGTGGTTGGATAAATAATGTAAAATTTTCTTTTTTCATTGAGAAATTAATAGAAAGAATTTTGTAGTTCGAAGGGTCGAAACATAGGGGAAATCGATGAAGACCTGAATCCATAAAATGGACTAATGGTGCGTGAACTTTGGGGTTAAGGGGGCTCATTAGTTTTCTTCTAGTTTTCTTCTAGTCACTTAATTTGATTGAACATTTTTATATATCGGATTTGACCCTTGATCTGAATCGATAAATTTCTTTGTCTCTCAGTTTTATTGATGTTGCTACGAATGGAATTTATAGTCTGTTGGTGAAGATAAGAGATGTTTTTAACGGATTTACAGTATTTCATATAAGAAAGATATTTTTTTGTGTCTTAGTCTTAGACTCAATACAAAATTTCACGCAAATAATTCCCACCGGAAGTGACTTCTAAATGCATTTATAATGAAAAAATAATTCAAATTCTTAATTTCCTGCATTGTAAATAATACTTCCGGTTTAATTTCACGTTTAAACCTAGTCAATACAATTTGTCAAGTTTTAATCCTAACCGGAAGTGCGTATAAATACGTCAATTAGCAGTAATGAACTTCGATTTTCTAAATTTGAATTATAAAAACAAGATGTTCTCTAGTTCATTAGAGAATTTATGTCTTCATTTATCCTGTAAAAAAAAAATTTTTTAAACATTAAATTGGTGATAACAAGGTATGGGGAAATTTAAATTTGGCTGACAAGTGAGTTGATTACTCCTCTAAGGGAAAACCTACATAATGAGAGGTCGTGTCAATGCTTTTAAGGGTCTTTATAGATTAATTTTTTCCCGATCCATATTAATTACGCAGCTCGTCATTATCCAGTTCCAGACCCGTCGAGACGCTGCACGTCTATTCAATTTAAAATCTTGTTTGATCTTCAATCACAATAGAGAACTGTAATGGAATTTAGTTGAATGCAAACACATCCCACGGATTAATGGAGATCGATTTCAGTAGCTGACCACGTTGTATTATTTATGGACGAGTCGCTACCTCATGAGGCGTGAGATATGAGTGATTAAAGATATTGCGATTTACTGTTAACCGACAGCACGAATCCGTTATCGCTCTAACTGCGGGCGATTAAAAATGTGTGATTATCATTAAAATTCATTTCAACACGAGTTTACTGCTGCGTTCTTATAAATAGCATCGTTTCTAGTCATTTAGCCGTGCCGTATATTACCGCCTGCTTCTTGTTAGCGTGCAAATCACGTTTGAGGGGGACGCGTAACAGCTGCTGCTGTTTTGAAAAACCAACTACAAAGTACTAGAAGGAGTTTGCTTTTGGCGAGTGAAACATTCAACTTCATAACATTCATCGATTTCAAATTTAAACATCCCTTACGAATTCAGAGTACTGTATTACTGTATCCAATATCTGAATGTTTATTTAGTTATTTGTTTCACCACACGAGGGATTAATCAAAAGTTCTTTGATTCAATGTGGTTTCATCCACTTATCAGTCCCTCGATGATTTCTGGTCTTGATCATCTTGTTCTGTCATTGTGGTTTGTTTTGGAAGTAAACACTAATTTTTTATTTTTTTTTTTATGTGTTGGGAATCTTTTTTTACGATTTGGGATTTTTGTCTTCGATGCAGGTGTTCCGAAGACTTTAATCAATATTTGCACTCAGTTTTGATCTTATCCCCGACGTTATTAAGTTGTGTCTATTTTTCCACCCCAATCTCAATTTTCTCTCGATTATTGGTTGGAGTCCATTTTTCATTTCGGGATGATCGATTTTGCATCTTTTCGTGCTGTATCTCTGTATATCATCTTCCGTGACACTTCCGTTCTTATCCCTTCACATTCCCAAGCTCCTTTAGTCAATAACATCATCCTTCCTGCATTCCTATCGATTTCCCTGCCCTTTTTGCTCTAAATCGATTTTTATATCGAGTTGCTTGGACATAATTTTTTTTATTTTATTGTCATTTGAGTGCTGCAAAGGCCAGATAACGTCTTATGTCACAGTAGCTACACAGTTACTCAGGTCTTAATAAATTTTCAGTAATGGATTCTGCATTCAGGTGTTTAAGCCTCCTCTAAACTCTGCTTATGTGGAAATTTTTTGATATTCTCGCCAATTCTCGAACGTTACGTGTTTTGATGGCTCTGAAAAATTGATGCACATTTTCCCTAATTCCTCCACAGACTCGGTTCTTCGTTACACGTGTTTTATTACGTTACATCCATCTAGCCTATGTGTAATCAATGGTTTATTTTTATTCAAGGCACAAACTCTTATTTGTTTTATCCGAATAAATTACAAATGAGGTACAAAATCGTTAGTGAGAACTCACAAGGTGCAAATGTTTACAGCGTTTACAAATAAACAAGCGCAACATTTCTTGTTTACACAGCATTTAGTGACATTTAAATTTCAAAAACTCACACTTAAACTTTAAAAAAAAATCAATATATCAAAACCAATTGAAAAAGTGAAAAATGTGGCAAAATGAAAGTGAAATTAAACCGGTGAGATGCACCGACACAAAAGAAAGCGGTGATTCGAGATTGCGCGTTGCAGCTGTGCACAAATCAAAGAAAAAGTCGAGAGGCTCGGAAAACGACAAAACAGGCAACTGGACCCGACGCCAGATCATAAAACAAACGCGTCGTTGTGCATCCCCTTTCTTAGCGGCAGTCTGTTGAGGTTTGGAGGTTTAATCGAGCAGCAAATTCATTCAAGTTGTCAGCCATAAAACGCAGGGCCTAAAACTCTAGGGACATATTCGGACACCGTGGGACAACTGATGACAGCAGTTGAAGGATGAGTCTTGGAGCAGGTTCAAATAAAATATAACGTAACGCCAAAACTGAAATAGGCCACGTTATAGATGAGAGAAAAACTTGGTTGCGAGTGGAATTTCTCTAAGGACCAAATAACAATGGGGGGGAAGGGGAAGGGAGAAATATAAAAAAAGAAAGGGACATAAAAATGAGAAAGGCTTAAGTAAAATGTCAATGTTCATAACGTGGTGGAAGCGATGTGATGGATTGTGGCAATTTGGTGAATTCTTTAAGTACGCGAATGGCTGTAAAGATGCCGCTTTCTACTTGTAAATTTTTAATCGTTATACCACAGTAAACAAAATGAAGCTGATGTTGCTTTTTTAAGTGCCACGAGCTGCAAAGCATAATTTAAAAATGGCTGTATCTGCGCCTTGCTCTTAACGTTGCTTCATCCATATTAATTAAATTGTGAACATCACTCATAAAATCGATATTTCCACTCTGCATATTTTTACACGAAAAATGTCATTTCGGATTAGTGATGCCATTTTGCTGTAAATTTTATATTTTTCTTAAATTTTACATTTAGATAGACATTTAAAACTTATAACCACAGCGCAACGATTTGTAATGTAAAATCCCCCGTCGACCTTTTCTCTACCATTAAACGGTAAACTTGGAATATTTAATTAATCTCAGTTGGCATTTTAAAGCAACCCTAATCACTTAACTGCGTTCGAGAAGAAAAAGAGCAAATATAATTAAAATAAAACTCAAATACCTCACACACCAAACTGGGAGTTTTATAGTTGCCGTAACAACCCCGCGTTAAAAGAGCCACGAAACTGGATTTTTCAAGCTGCTCATTACTTTCTAAGATGTATATAAAAGAGGAACAGCCACGAATTACTTTTTCTACGTCTTGACTTTTCTCATTTTCCTAATGCACAATTTTTGATGAGATTACAAAACGTTTCACATTTATGCAAAAACTTCTCTGGTGGGAGAAAATTAGCTTTGTAATTTATTTTATTTAAAATTAATCCCTTTTTCAAGAGTATTAATGCTCCGTGACCATTAATTATCTCACTCGAATGAAATTTCCATTAAATTAATTAATCAATCTTTTTGCTCACCTGAATTTGAAATTTTTTATGCATTAAGAGAAATTCGGCCACAAGCATTGCAGAGAAGTGGCGGTGAAAAATTTCAAGGGGTTTTATTGATTACAGAAGTTCAACTGACCCCCTAACATGAATTATTTAGCAGCAAGTTTTACGAGTTTCAAAAACCGCCTTTCCGTCTCTTAAAGTGCCAATAATGGTTTTTCATGAACTCGCAGGTGAAATAAAGAAAAAATAAATAAATAAAATAAAATGGAGGCATATGTGAGACAAGGAAGATATGAAAAATGTTGCTCTTAAGGTTCCAGATGCGGGAAAACTTTTCTTCCACACCACTTTATCCTTTTTCTCTTGATTTATCGAGCCGCATGATCAGAGGTCAGCAACAAATTGCCTTGTTTTGTTTCTGCTTTCATTTTTGTAATGGAACTGAAAGAGAAGTAGATTTCTCTATCAAATGTAGGGAAGTTGTCTTGTTACAACTTTTCGCGCACTGCAACTCCAATTTTCCTTGGTTAAAAACTGATTTTTCGAAATAAATTTCAGGATATAAATTAAGTTTAGCAATTTTTTTTTATAGAAAACATAAAATTTTTTTGATTGTGCCACGACTTGTCCATTTATTCATACAGTGACAGGTCAGATAAAAGTTTAAAAATGAAAACAGAATGGTAAAAAAAACTCAATTTGATTGCCGAACTGTCAATCTCGTTCTACTTTTCATTTTTCCGCGAAATGAAATTTATATTTCAATTTATCACGAACGTCGAGCACTTTTTTTTTTTTTTTAATTTCAAACACAAACTTTCGATACGAGATGCGTGATTTATTGCAATAAAGATTCCGCGCATAACTTGTCATCCTCCATTTTCATTCTGCGGATCTGTCGAATGAAATAAACCCGACATCATCCGTCAAACACGCAAACCGCAGCGTTCTCCATCATTTAAGCATCGTTTGTGCCGAATATCTGCTCCAAATCGCATAATTTTTAAACTTTGAGCGTTCTGCAACGAATCAATCAGCAATACTCTCCATCTGGTGTCGCCATGGTGACACTAACATGTATCTCGATGGTGTCATAATGGTTTGTTTATGAGTCGCTGATAGAATTACGATGGCCATTTGCTTGAGTATTAGTGAGAGCCATGGACCAAGTGCTTTCCGCATTGGAAACTCATTAACGGTGTGCGAAGCAATTTGGTCTCAAACGGGGGAAAATGAGGACAGTGCCACTGTGAAATTACGTCTTTCATCATCATCCAAACTGATTTACTGAACGCTGCAACACATGCTCTAATTAATTTCAGTGTTAGCAGGTGCAAAATACGATTTAGAAGCGATATTATTTCAAATTAAATGTCTCTCCCATTCCTTATTCTTGTTTATTTCACGCGCAAAAGATTTAAAAGGGTTAAATCACTCGTTGCGCCATACATTAAGACGCTGAAATGTCTTCACGGGTCCGTGGGTTTCCAAGAAATAATGCTGGATGATGAATTGTGGGGAAAAAAACAAGAACTTGTTGATTTATTCCATTATAAAATTGAAAGAAACTTTGGTTTTCGAAGAAATTGCAAGTCCAGACGCATGCGCAGACTTCGAGATGAGGTTTTTACAGTCCTTCAGTGCAGCTCTATATCTCGAGGCACTTTTTCTTCTTCTCTCTTGTGTCTTTGAGACGCCAGCCAAGCAAACTATGAAGCCCCGCCACGGGTTCTCTTGTTTGCCATTTAGTCCATACATTTGAAGCTCCAAATTTCATTACGGTGTCATCCACGTGAGTTTTGCAAATCCCAAAACCATCAGACAGCCGTATAACTAGTCCCCTCGGTGCAGTGTGGGTGGGAAAGCAGCCATTACATCGCTAAAAAGAAAAGGGAAGGGAAAATTTATAAGGTCACGTAAAAGGAGGCCAGTGTAAGGCCAATCTGCGTCCGGTGTAACCTTTCATCTCAGGAGTAATAAGCCGAGATCGTGACTGTCATGGTCAAGCAGATTTCTTATTACTTATGACGGATTTTTTTTCGGGGTAATTTGTAGCTTAATGTTTCTGAAGATTACTTGAAATAACTCAATCTTCAGAATACGGTATCTATAGTTACAGTAACTCAGGAATATAGATCCAAAGTTTCGCTTTCTAAATTGTTTTCGCAAACTTCCTACGAGATGTCGCTGGTTTTGCAAGTTAGATTTATGGCACAAGTAAATACAAAACAGACACTCGCCGGATATTATTTAACTTTTTTTTTTCTTTCTTTTTTTTTAGCTGAACAAAGCAGAACTAGCAGATGCATTCGATTGAAGAGAATAAAAGAAGTAAAACGGGTACACGACTGCCGAGGAAAGTGAGAGAGCGTCGCTGGAGTAAATACAACACATATACCTTTGCGTATCGATCCGAAGGAGCTAGAGGGATAGAAAAGATT
Organism: Geophilus truncorum; assembly: GCA_034695745.1. Lineage (NCBI taxonomy): Eukaryota > Metazoa > Arthropoda > Chilopoda > Geophilomorpha > Geophilidae > Geophilus > Geophilus truncorum. The sequence goes on along the minus strand of JAQFZP010002953.1, from coordinate 2,783 downwards.
CTTTTGTAGGTTAGCTCTGACTGAATGAGTCCAGAAAAATCAATTGTAAAACAACACACAATTTCCCATATACATAAAACCTTGGCAGTTGTCGTAAAGACGTCTTTTAGGTAAAGAGAAAATATGTTGAGGCTGCAACATGAGATATAAATGGTATAAAACAGAATGGGGAAATGTGGGAAAATGTGGTGATGATAAGTACTAAAAAAAAAGGGAATTTTATATATAGAAGATGAAATTGATGTTTATTCAAGTGGCTGTCAATGTGAAATGAGTTTTCGAAATTGGCATTAATCATCGGTTGTTTGAAACAGCTCAACGCACTCTGTTGATCGTTTAATCAATCAGTGTTAATGGGAAAACGAAACACAGCTGTCTGTTATCGAATAATGATGATGCTGTCAGTGTGGTTGGTTAATTACTCAGCAAGTGGTTTTTTGTTTTTTGATTTTTTTTTTTCACAATTAGCAATTTTTTTTTTTTTTTATATTTGTCGATGAAAGGAATTGATGTTTAGTTGTTTCTACAGAGTGGCAGTTTTCAGTTTCTGCCGCAGCAAGGCGTCACAGTAACATCAAAAGTTACACCGTAGGTTGATCATTTGCAGCTAGTTTTATATTTTTTTTTTTTTTTTTTTTTTAGATAATAATTTAAAGAAGACTGATTAGTAATCATTTTATAATGTGTAAAATTCTTTATGTAATCACTGATTTCTGAATGAATTTTACACATTATAAAATCAAACAGAAACTCAAAAAAAATTTTTTTTTAAATTTTCAAAAATGCCGCGAGAGTTCGGTCGCCAAAATTGAGACTCAAATAGCATTAAAAATTGGTTGCATATTTGTGATCATACTGTAAATGTTTTCTGTTGTTGGTCTTACCTTATATATTCCTATTTAAATGACACTCAAAGCTTTCATTCTGACTGAAATGTGGAATGATTTTATGTCAAAACTTCAAGACAGTCGATATTTATCATTTCAAAGAATGGCTATTGATATTCGAGTTGCAACGTGTTTTGCGTCGTTATGCGATAAATGCTTAGATTTAGTATTCAGATTCAGTTTATTACTATTTTTAGAAAAGCAAATGCGTCTCCGTTTCGTTTCGATATTGTACAAGTGCAACAATAATTTTGTCTGTTATTCCACTTTAGGCGTTTTCTTACAAGGTAAGTGCTGCTTGTGAAAGTAATGTGCAATCCTTTATACAAATTGCACCTATAAAATGCTAGAATAGCTTTTTAAACATTGTGCTATATGAAAACAACCTTATTAAAAACAGTGGCTCCATCTTTGAGCGGCACTTAAATTCAATATATCAATATTTTAAACTTTCTGTATAAAAAATTCAAATCTTACAATATATATTTGGCGCAAATAGTAAAAAAAAAAAAATAAAGTCTTCAAACAACTATATTTAATTTTTCTAATCATTTAAAAATAAAATGTTTTTCCATCACTGCATTGTGGCGCCCTCACAAAAACAGCGGACAATCAGACAAACTCTCTTTAAACCTAAAACATTTTTATTAGGCTTAAAACAAACTGTAAAACTAATTAGAATAAACATGAAAACTATATCTTTTTATTCACACGTTTCCATCAGTGCAATCGACTGTAGTTTAAATTCAAGAATATCACAGAAAATATTAAGGTACCGGTATATTTACATCAGCAGCAGATTTGTAGCATTAAACCTGAACTTCTTCAGTCTGATTACCATCACCTAAAGTAATGGCTACAGCATCAGCAAGAACATTAACGTCCTCTTCACTAAGACGATCTTCACTCTCTTCAACAATCTACAAAGAAATTATTTTTTAATAAATAAATATCAAACTCGAGATAAAAATTAATATAAACCAATTGAATGCCAACATCGTCGGTCGGCCTCAAATTCAAAATCTGCAACTTCTCGCTCTTGGTCAGTTTGTAGGGTTCCAGAACTCGAACCAAAGCTGAGATTAATTCGTGCGACTGAGTTCGACATGGCGTCTGCTCCAAATACTGTCGAGTCTACAAAATAAAAAAAATTAAAAAAATATAAACATAAAAATCGAACACCAAAATTTAAAAAAGGCTTAAACCTCGTAACAAATGGTTGCCAAGCTCTGATTGCTGTTGAACTGTTTCAAGCTTTTATTATCCTGCTTCGACTCCTTTAGTAAGGACAAAACCTCGTAGTTGCTTAAAAGAGCCACAACAGGGTTGGTTCTGTAAATAAAACCTTTCATCACTTTGTAAACATTATTTTAACCTTCAAAAAAAAAAACCTACACTTCCATTTCGAACACTAATCGCGAATTAAATGAGGAAAACAACAACGAAAACGTGCAATATCAGTGTTGTTATTTCCAGCGCCATGGAAACGGAAATGCCGCCATTCGTCATCCCGCAGAATATTTCTTTCAAGACGTGAAATGTAGTCTCAGATGATAACCTAAATTATCCAACACACACATAAAATTTTATTCCCTTTTTATTTTATTTTTGACACTTAATCTCGTGATTTTATTTTGGAATAATAAATTGGAACAGAAAGGGATCGTCCTGCCGCTAGCGCATAGCTGGAATCAGCTGCTTCGGTTTGGTTTTCTCTCTTTCGCAAAAATGGCTGGTTAAAGACGGATTTAATCGTCACTAATACGATTCGGAATTGGAAAAGTATCAAAAAATTACATAACACCATCGTACCACTAAATCTTACGCAATGTTTGTTGTTTTTAGATATCAGCCGAGCGATTGCGAATTGTTTTCGCGAGGCATTTATTCGTGCGC
>JAQFZP010002952.1:0-11739 GCA_034695745.1 Geophilus truncorum | reverse complement strand
AAATTCTTGGACTTTGTATTTGAACACCACGCCAAAAGCTTTAAAAGATATCTTTGCTGAAATAGTGTCCCAAAATCGACAATAACGAATTACGTTTCTACACTTGCCCAGATGATTGGATATATGTTCGGTAAAGGTAATGATACGGTATATTTAGTTAGCTGTAGAAAAATGTGTAATTCAAATTTACAATATATTCAACTATAAACATCCCGCTAAATTGTCTCACAATGATTAAAAGCATATTTTAAAAAAATAAACAAATGTAAATAAAAATAATTGCAGATAAGAAATAACTGCAAATTATTTTTTTTTTCAGTTTTAAGCATGTAAACCAAAAAATTTCATACATTTAAAACATATGTTTTACTCTCAAATTGCACCCGTGCTGAATCTTGTTCGTTTTTGAAGTAATTTGTAAAATCTAGTGCATTTAAACAAAACTTATTTATCTTGTGGAAAACTCAGTTGAAATGTCGCACGTGTAAATAATAAAGGTTATTTAAAACTTGATCACTTATAGTGTGAATCCCTCTGTAGCGTCATTTTTCAGCCGGTTCGACGAATGACGTTATATCGGGGTTTCACTGTATCATTATTTGAACAAAAACACATTACCATTTCTCTATATTTTTTTTCCTGTTATTATAAAACCTGTTTATGGTTTCTAAATTAAATAAAAAAATTTAGAAAATTATTTACAATATTTAATTATCAATTCTTAACATCCCAATAATGTGGACAATTGTCCATTCATCACTGCGTAAATAAGAAAATATTTTTAATTTTGCTCTTAAAATTTTATAATTTGGCAAATTTGTTAAAAATATTTTTGTTGAAAATATCAGATTTTTGCAGTTATTCGTAATTAAAATTTGCTATTCTTTGCTTCTACAACACTTTCCCGCATTATGCAAAGTTACTTCATTCCCAGAACTGAAATATACGTAAACTGTAACCAAACCAGTTCTCATGGTAACAGGTAAAGCTGTGACTACAGAATGGATTAGTTTTGCAACAATGTTTTTTCCGGGTACACCTTACGTCACAATTATGATGCTGAAAATTATTATGGAACATACGGTAATCGTTTATGTAACATTCAGATATTGAAAAAGCAGAATTTTCTGAAGTTTTGTGGAGATATGTTGCAACAAAAATATTACCTGATCTTAAATATTAAAATTAATTTTATACTAAGATAAATTTTAATTTGTTTAATTAGTACTAATTAATACTTTTTCTTACTTAAGCCTGTTAGGCCCAAAGTTAACCCTAAATAAAATACGTTTTATTGAGTTGACTCAGTTTTATGGTGAACTTAAAGCACAGGTTCTCTGAACCTGGTCCCTACGCGACATTAAGGTGTCGTGTCAGTACCACGTTCAATCTTGAAACCAAACGAGAGGCGATTCTCTGCTTCTGTTTGGTCCCTTGATTTACTATTTTGTTTTGTATGAGTTCTGAGGGCCTTAGTTCCTTCAGCTAGGTCTCTTTAGAACTTTTAACACAAAGGGACTCACACACTGTGTGTAGGTCACTTCAAAATTTACACATTTTCGAAGCTCAAGCTACGTTAGCTAAATTGGGTGTAATGTTTGTACTGCCAACAGAGGGGGTAGATTTAACCAATCAGGAACATTCTTTTCTTGTGTGAGCCCTTTTGTGCCACCCCTTGTAGGGAAAATACTAAAAGTAGGTCGTTGCACACCGAAACATTCAACTGCCTCATTAGCTGTAGCAAGAAACCTAACCAAAAACGTTCCATTGGATTTTAAGGGGCAGAAAAGTAGCAAGAGTTATAACGTTCTTACAGTATGAATAATTTTTTACCCAAATTTAACCAGAACTAAGTTTACTAAACTCAAAGTCAGTCCAACTATAACAAAGCGTCATCATGACTCAACAAAGCCTAATCATGATTGATCTAGAGTCTATAGCCTATAGGCACCAGGCCAATTATGTTGTGGCACTTTCCACTGACCAATCAAAAGCCTTGGCTCTTTGTTATTGTTGGACTGACCATGACTTTAGAATATGCGTGAACTCAAGAAGAAAAAAAAAACTATCTTAAATAGAAAAAAAAAATTTTCTATTGCAGTTTGTGACGTATAAATTTTTACCATGGTTAGTTAAAATATCACCCTAATCTTTATTAAATATTTAAATAATGCTACATTACAAATGATAAACACTACTACATAAAATGTTAAGAGAGCCTGGAGTGATTGAGAGATAAGTTTCCAACAAAATTTTATAAATTTTTCTATTTAATTTAGAAACCATAAAAAGCGTTCATAATAACAGGAAAACCTGTGACAATACAAAAAAGTCATAAATAAAAAGAAAAGGTCGTAAACCTGGTGAAGGAAATTTAATTGCATAAGGTTGACCTTGACACAGTTTATAAAAAAAAAATGTTTTAATATGAAACAAACCCTAATGGCATTCAATATCTTAGTTTTTAAACCACAAAAAACTTCAAAAACGAAGATATTGAATGCCACTAATGATAATTTACACGTGCGATTTTTTAACAGAGCTTTTCTCAATTTAAAATGTAAATTTGTTATTAACATAGAGTATAACCGGCGATTAATAAACTCGCTTATAACCTAAACCCCGTTATAACGTCAAAAAAGTTTGGTTCCCAGACATACAAATCGTGTATTAATTTACTCAGTTAAAACGTTGTAACAAATGTTGGATCTCTTCAGTTACGTTATAAACGGGTTCCATTGTATATATCCTTTTGTGTTTATATTGTACATATCTTCTTCTTTTCTTAAACTGATTTTCTCCCATACAATAACCTGACTTTAAAATTATTAAAACTATTTTATTTCATATCTTTACTATTTTTTTAAATTGTGTTAATCTATTTAAAAATTAACATTATTGATAAATTCATTTATTATTTCAACTTGTGTGAATCAACACGTTTTTGTCTTGCGTCATCAGTTAAAATTTCCTGTCTTTTCACACTTTTTTTTTTATTGATTGACGTTATGTAATGTTTTGTTATTTTTTCCTAAAGACATATAAGCGCTGATTGATTCAAATATTCATTCGTGCTCCGTAGAAAACAAAACACTCTCATTCTGATTTATTAAAACAGTAAGTTTTTTTTATTTATTTAGTACTTTGTTTGATACACTCATACCTCGCTGTACGCCGCTGCTTTTTATATGGCTTTATATTTTGAAAATGGCTTTTAATAATCGGTCTGCTCTTTTATCCAGTGCTCTTATAAATGGACTCGACTGTATCTCAATAATGCAAACTTTGAATTCAGTGTTCTTGCATTGTATTGAGTAATTAGTAAAATGATTTTACGGAATAATATAATTTAGTATGATAAATGTTTTGTGTATATTTCGGGAAATTTCATTAACCTTAAATCGAGAAGCTCTCCTTGTTAAAATCAACAAACATTTTGTTTAACAATATTTAACAAAATTCTGATTTTGTCTTTCAGTTTCTCATCAGAATAGCATCAAAATCAGCAATGAAGTTTGCTTTATTTCTAGGCATTTTCGCCGCTTTGTTCAATTGTAGTTTACTACTCCCTGACAACCTTATTGACGAAGTACGACAAACAACAAAATCATAGATATTATATAAAAAATTTATGTTAATTTTTAGAATCAGTGTAACCTCGTTGATGTGACAGCCGACTACGCTAAAGGTTTCATCAAAACATTTGTACCTGACAAATCGGTATAGTTTTAAAGTAGAGTTATCAATGATTTTGGGATATCGTGTTTTCTCTAATAGTGCGCGGGTGCACTTTCGTTTCAGCTAATTTGACCTTTTATATAAATTTCATTTTGGTCCCAATTACAAACAACTTTATATTTATATCAAAATGTTGTATTATTTTTCAATAGATGCATGAAGAACTCATCCAACTAATTCAAGTTATTCTTTATCATGTAAGTATAAACATTAAAAATTAAATAATCAGTTAAACCTCTTGATATAAATCATGTACATTTTAAAATTTTTAGAATGCAACGAATTTTCATCCCAAGAATGTACAATTTTCACAATTGCCAAATTGCAGAAAAGCTTATTACACTGTAAGTTATCCCAGTTTTGTTCGTTGTGGTTAAAGTAATTATTAATTCCATTTTAATAGAAAAAATTGGAACCTCATGCTAGATTATTTACAATAACATTAATAATAACATATTTGGAAGAAAACATTTATTCATTAGGAGAATCAGTTGAAGACGTGTGTGAAAATTTAGAAGCAGAAAGAATGATGATACTAAACGACAAAAAATTCGTAGCTAGAATAAAGACATTTATCAAGTTAGGACCTGCTAAAACAAGTTAGTATAAGTCAGTATATTATATTGAATGAATTTTTATGACTAATTTTAGACATTTACCATATTCACGTTTTGTTATAACTTTACATGGAGTAAATGAACTAGTTTTGCATTGTGTACTAAATCAGTTTATTTTGATTTGCAAATTGCAAATTCAAATTATATAGAATAATTACTTTTTAACATTTTTAGTGGATCGTTTTAACAAACTGTGTGAAACAAATCCCAAGTGCACGTTTGTCAAGTTCATATTTCAAAACTACGCAAAACAATTTACAATTGTCTTCAACGCAATGAAGAAGTTTGTTCGACATTTTGCAGAATCAGGAGACTTTATTCATGGCATTCTGCACGCAACACGTCTACTTGGAATAAGTACTTTTACTTCTGCAGTGCGGAATTGCTTTCAAGAAATTTATAATATGTTCAATTATAAAAAACCTGTAAATTACGGGTAATTGTTTATGTTTTATAAACAATAAGCTTTGTAAGCTTTGTAATGATTCTTGGTGTTAAATTAAATTATAATGATTAATGTCAAATTCCAAACACAACTCATTTATTGTTCTAATCTGCATGATATAATTATTCTGCAAATGCCATCTAGTGATAAAACCCATCAACAGTATTTTACAAATACAGTGACTATACAGAGTAAAAAAAAAAACAATCTTACTTTCAAAAACTTTCATTCAAATTTTACACTTTACTATGAAAAAAAAATATAAAAATTTTAACTTTAATTTTTGTTAGTCCAAAAATGTCTTGTGTGTTCGTTCAGGGCCGGATTTATGTAAAGGCAAAATAAGCACTGGCTTAAGGCCCCCACCCATTTGGGGCCCCGGAAAAAATATCGCAGAATTTCCCACGAAAAGAGGTCTATTGCTTTAGATTTTTTGGCAAAATTTCAAGACTTTTTATGTTTTGATGTGATATGTGAATGAATGTATTTAAATCGGAAATATAATATATATATTTTAACTTTGTGAGTAATTTTAACTTTTTTTTGGGGGGGGAAGGCCAAAAAAAAGTTTGTGCTTAGGGGCCCCGCAGTACCTAAATCCGGCCCTGTGTTCGTTATATCGAACAATTCGCTATATGCGAGTTCCTTATATCAAAGTTCGATCTGTATTTCATTTGCTAAATTTAGTTCTAACTTATATAAAACTTTCAATTATTATTTTCAGCAAAGCTTTGGACCGATATGGTGTTAGAATTTAAATTCGAATTAAAATTAGTAGTTTTAGTGAAATGGGATCCCATTTCCACATTTCTGTCCACCTTTTCTCGCCATTTGACAGAAGATAGTGAAGTCTTGACTTTCAAATTTTGGTAAATCGTTTTGTGCTTAAATAGATTCGTTGTTCTTAACATAGTAAAAACGTTTTTTTTTTAATTCCCATATATTGAAGTAGAGGAGAGTGATTCCACATTCACCTGAAGTCAGGGGCGGACTGGCCATATGGGCATTTGGGCAATGCCCTGTGGGCCAGTACCGCTGGGTAACGCTGGGTACTACTAGGTTGGACTAAAAAACTGCTGGGCCGACTTGGTAGATGAAGAATGCCTGGGCCGGTTTTAGAACCCAGTCCACTACTGCTGAAGATGACTAAACCACATTTAGTCAAAACGTCGAATCTTGTTCTCCCAGAAAACGAAACTACTATGGGATGCACAGGCACTAAAACTACGAATTTTAATTCGAATTTAAATTGCAATTATTATTTTAAGCAAGTTATGCAAATCTTTGGTTTCAGGTCCAAGACTTTTTGAATTGGACGTAGATACAACTTTCCTCTTTGGAACCATTCGTTGCACTTAGTGTTGCCATCAGATCATCAGTTTATCCGATCCTTTGTTATTTTCAGATCGGATCGGATTACGATCAACTATTTCTTTTTAAAAATTCCGGATCGTATCGGATCCGATGGCAACACTAGTTGCACTGTAAGTCTTTGGGAATGTAGCAAGACCTTCCAGGTGGCAATAATTTCAATTGTCGACCATTTGTAATTGTATACATCAGGGAGCGTCCATAAATTACGTCACGCTGGCCAAGCTAGGGGGGCAAATGGAATTGCGTGACGGTAAGTGACGGAAAAGGGGAAAGGGGTTGACTCCAATAGTGACGTTTTGCCGTAAAGTGGGTTTTAATAGTGTTTTAGCATTGTTTATAGCAACAACAATGGCAAAAATCACTCTAAAACATGTTTAAAACACTTAAAACATAACAAAAATTTGAAAAAAACCAAATTTAGCCAATATTAAACTGTCGTGTGCGATTTCAGAAATTTGAGAAATAAAACAAACTCAAGGTTTAAAACGTGACGTTTTAGTGCCCTAGGGGGTAAGGAGTAAGCTAATTCGTGACAGGAGAGTGACGCAAGGGGGGTAGGGTCCAAAAATGTCTATTTTTAGCGTGACGTAATTTATGGACGCTCCCTCACTTCGAACCCACAACCACTAGCCATAATAGGAAATAATTTTATTAATTCCTGCAGAAACTTATCTGCTCCAGCTTCCAAGTTTCTTTTCACTTTGTTTTCTTATAATCCTGCTAAAGTGAGTTCAATTCATTGATGGTCATTGGGTCAAAAGTTCTTTTGAACAGCTGTGGTTGTGGTTGATGATGTTAAGTTCGAAAGTCCAGTCTGGAAAGTTTGTAGGACTGTCTCGGAATTGAAAGAAGATGATTGCCTTCTGCCAACATCTGCCATCGCCATTGTACTGTAATCAAAGGGGGAAAAATGGTAGTTAAAGCACTTGATATTCCAATCCCATGAACAGGAAGTCTACTAGATATTACAAATGATAAACACTACTACATAAAATGTTAAGAGAGCCTGGAGTAATTGAGAGATAAGTTTCCAACAAAATTTTATAAATTTTTCTATTTAATTTAGAAAACTTAAAAAGCATTCATAACAACAGGAAAACCTGTGACAATACAAAAAAGTCATAAATATAGAGAAATGGTGATTTATGTAAACCTGATGAAGGAAATTTAATTGAATAAAGTTGGCCTTGACATAGTTTTAAAAATAAAAATATGTTTGATATGAAACAAACACTAATGGCATTCAATATCTTAGTTTTAAAACCACAAAAACTACAAAAACGAAGATATTTAATGCCACTAATGATAATTTACATGGGCGATTTTTAAACAGAGTTTTTCTCAATTTAAAATGTAAATTTGTTATTAACATAGAGTAGAACCGGTGATTAATAAACTCGCTTATAACGTAAACCCCGTTATAAGGTTTTGACCTTTGGTTCCCAGACATAAGATACAAATTGCGTATTAATTTACTCGGTTAAAACGTTGTAAACAAATATTGGATCTCTTCAGTTACGTTATAAACGGGTTCACCTGTATATATCCGTTTGTGTTTTTACTGTATTGTAAATATCTTCTTCTTTTCTTGAACTGATTTTCTCCCATAAAATAATCTGACTTTAAAACTATTAAAATTATTTTATTTCGTATGTTTACTATTTTTTTCTCTTTTTTAAATTGTCTTAATCTATTTAAAAATTAACATTATTGATGAGTTTATTTATTATTTCAACTTGTGTGAATCAACTTTGAATTAGTTAAATGCAAGATTTACACATTTTGTCTTGTGTCATCAGTTAAATTTTCCTGTTTTTCACAAATTTTCTGCTTTCACAATTTTTTTTATTTATTGACGTTTATCGAATGTTTTGTTATTTCCTCCTAAAGACTTAAAAGCGCTGCACATTGACTCAAATATTCATTCGCGCTCCGTAAAAAACAAAACACTCTCATTCTGATTTATGAAAACAGTAAGTTTTTTTTTTCATTTAATACTTTGTTTGATACATTCCTACCTCGCTGTATGGTTTCGCCTTTACTAAATATGAATAAGTTTTGATTTATGGCCTTAAGACTGACCATTAAAACGTAGTATTTCTTAATATAATTTTTTGTTCTATATTTTTAACAGATATACGCTAACCTGCCACTAGAAACTGACCGACATTGTAAACAATTATGAAGTTGACTTTATTTCTGGCTATCTTTGCCATTAGTTTCAATTGCAGCCACCAGGAGAACGAGGTAAGAGCAAAATTTAGCAATTATGTAATAAAATCAAAACTAAGAGAGAAGAGATTAAACTCTCATTTCCAAAAAACTTTTTAACCGTTATGAAATCATTTTATAAAGCAACCCAGAAAATGAGATAAAATGCTAGTGTTAACATCCCATAATTCAAAAAATATTTTAAAATAAAAATTTGAAACAAAGACCATTTTTACCTTTTGTTTTCTAATATTATGTTCCAAAATTTTTAAAAGAAAACTTGCTTGCATCAAGTCACATGCAATTTGGGGTGAAGTGATACAGTTCGAAAAAATTTATTCTAATGCCCACAAATTTAATAAAAAGCAATTTGAAACTACAAATGGTTATTGTATATTTATATTAACATTATTAATAAATTATTAATAATGTTAATAGTAATAAACATTTTAAAAATTGATTCAACACTTTAATATATTAAACGAACCCACCTATGGTACTAATTTTCTATAATTTTAATTGATTATCTTGTTAAGCTTTAATCAGGCAAATAGAATTTTTTATAACAATTTTTGTCTGTTGTTTCTTCTGGACAATCTTGAAGTACCGTATAAAATTTAAAAATAAAATAAAATAAGTTTGTGGCATACATTCTCTTATTTGTAAATGTTTTATAATTATTAAAAATGTTGAATTAATAATAAATTTTAAAATGCTTGCCACAAACTATAACATATGTTACATTTGATTATAACAATTTCTATATTTATTAGGATTGTAATATAGTCAAGGAGATATATTACATTGTAAGAAAAGCCATCATAATGTTTGTCGAGGATCGAATGGTATTTATAAAAAAAACAATAAAATTATTGAGTGCAATTGCATTGGGATGCAAATAATTGTATTTTGCACATTTTGTATTTTATAAAAAAAAAATAAAACGTGCACAAATATTCACATAATATTCAAACTACTGTATTATATAAATCAAACTAGCTATTGTCATTTAAGTTAGATGTGCCATTACATTGTAGTTTTTTTGTAACAGATGCATCCTGAATTCATTCGAGCTGCCGAAGCTTTTCTTTTTGGTGTACGTATTACGTATTAAATAAATGACTCAACAAAGCCTCATCATGATTGGTCTAGAGCCTAATTGTTTAAATGTGGAGTGTTAAGCTCAAGACCAATCATCATGTGGCACTTTCCCTGACCAATCACAAGCCTTGGTTCTTTGTTATTGTTGGACTGACCGTGAGTATAGTTCACTTTTGCATCTAATTTATACCTACATTTTTAGAGTGAATTTTCCCTGAATTTGGTAAAATAATTATGTTAAAATTTTAAATGCATTGATAAATAGTGCATGGCATAAAACAGATAGCGTATTTTGCCTAAAAATGCATATTCTGTAAATTTAATTAAGGAATTGGAAAAACAATTGGCCACAGTTTCACCAGTGAAGAACCAATGACTTAAAAGTGTTTTAATGATATTGGATAAAACCAAAGATTTTGCACCGTTAAAATTAATGGCAGATGGTCACAATGATAAAACATTAGCAGAAGTTTATTCTAATATTAAAAATTTGCTATTGCAATAATTTGATTTGATTATACAAAATAAAAAATAATATTTTTTTGAATAGTTTTAATGGTTTTTATATATTCACATCAAATTAAATCAACTCAACTCACTTTAAAATAAAATTGTTTTTAATTCGTTAGAAAACTGATGGTTTTGAACCCGAACGATTCAACGATTCCCGTTTGAACTTCTGTGAAAAAACCTATTACTTTGTGAGTATTATTTCTGCATAATTAATTTAATGTTACTTTTCTTAAAAATTACTAAACAAATCAATTGCAGCCCACGTTGGAAAAGAATGTTCTAAAATTTAACATGCAAAATAACCTAAATAACATTGAAAATGCATTCTACTCATTTGAAAGATACGCTTATGAAGATGAAGTATGTAACGCATTAGATGATGAAAGAAAAAATCTTTTCAATAATGCAACATTTGTAAAGAAAATTGAAAAACTCAGAGATATGGGTGCAGCTAAAACAAGTAATCAACAACAAATAAGTTTCCTTGATAAAATGTCTATTGAGATGGTTCTCAGCACTGTCACTAGTGTCGCACTAACAAGTGATAATACTCACTAACTATGCTGTGATTGGTTTATATTTTCTTGTTGCCTGAAAATTTTGAGCCAAGTGAAAATATATTTAATTTGGCACAAAGTCACAAGTCACAAGAAAAATAAAATTGAATTTTTTACAAAATGGAGTACCGTACGGTACTTTTAATTTTTGTTTTCTTGATCAAGTTTTAATTTTATTTATATAATAATAATAATAATAATAATAATAATACAGAGTAAACAAAAAGTCTGCACCCATTGTTGTATATTCTGATGGGTTGTACACATTACAAAAACAACATTGCATTAACGATAAACAGGATGGGGGTTTTGTTCTATCTTTAACGGTTAAAAAAGGTATAAATTAAATGACTTTGAAGGTGAGATTAGAAGTCAAATTTACTCTAAATACATTGTTGTTTTTGTTCTGTCTTGCATCCCATTAGAATATAAAACAATGAGCCCAGACTTTTTGTTCGCCCTGTACATTGTTTTTTCCTTAGTGGATCTTTTCAACGATCACTGCAAAAGCAATCCCAAATGCACATTCGAAGACTTCATTTTGGAAAATAATGCTAAAAATTTGAAAGTGTTCATTAAAGCGATGAAAAATGCCATTATATATTATGGAAAACGTAGTTCACTGCCACAAAGCTCGTTCTATATAAGTTCGCTTGTATATGGTGGTGGCAATTTTGGCCTTGCGCTTGGAAAGTGTATTTTGCAAATTTATAATTTGTTTAACTATAAGAACAAATCACTATATTCGGATTTTATTTAATTTTGTAACTCTAAAAATACAATAATTAACATATGAATAAATACATTGCATCAAAAAGCAGTGACATCTGTTAACAAAATGTCATAACATCATTAATGAACTTTATATTTACATGCTAATGACTGTTTCGTTTGCAAAACAATTTTTCTCAATTATTTTACACAAAGTTTATTGAAACAAAATAATATTAATGTCTTAACGACTACTTTAACTTCGTATAATTTCTTAGATTAAAACCACAGTCCATACGTTTAGAAACTAAAGCTGTTGTTTTTTTAGTGTACCGGTAAGAAAATAATATATTTCACAAAATGTATATTAATTAAACAGATTTAGAAAACTATTATAGCTACAATTTCGTATAAGGTTTTTGTAGATTAAACCATTTTATTAAGAAATAGATTAAAAACCAGAACTGTAATG
>JAQFZP010002951.1:0-11741 GCA_034695745.1 Geophilus truncorum | reverse complement strand
CGCTCATCGCTTGAAAACGAGAGTTTGCGGTCACGTGTCAAAGTGCGCTTGACGTCAGCAAAACTGTCGCTCATGTAGCCATTGCAGCGGAGATAGGAGTCTTATTTGAAGTCGAATCGGGAAATTAGCAATCGTCGCTCGCAACATCTTCGCACCTCTCGGCCGGGATCGTAGGCAAACTGTACGTTTTGATTTATCCGAAATTCGGTGAGCAATTCGTCGCGCGGCTCCGGTCCGACCGGAGTCCGGACCGGAGTCGAGTGGCACGATACGATGCGGTGCATTTGGCCAAAGTGGGAACGAGTGATGCCGAAAAGCAAAATTTTTCTCGTTTCTACTTCATTTCCATCGCACCGTCTCATTATATTGAAAGCTTTTATTTTTAACTCGTCGTTACCGCCACCAGGTGATGCTTTACGTAGTGGATTTGCTGAAAAGATCGTATAAAGTCTTTTCGTATGATTATGCACTAACGAGTTCGGTGTCAAAACCAAACATCAATACCGAAAAGATTTCGATTTTTCATTTTTTTTTTGGTGCAATTTTCAATATTTTTGTGACGGTAAATGTTAATTTTTTTTTTGTTTTCAACTAGGTTCGGCGATGGTCATAGTAAACGAGAATATTGTTCATTCGAGTCGTGTTTGACCGTGAGACGCAACGAAAATCTTCTTGTACAAAATGAGTAAACATTCCAATTTGTTTTATACGATCGAGGTGAATGACACCAAATTCACTATTCTCAAACGATATCAAAACCTGAAAGCCATCGGATCAGGCGCACAAGGAATCGTTTGGTAAAAAAAAAAAAAAAAATTAAAATTTTTACATAAATTAATTTTTTTTTTCAATTTTTTTATTTTAGTGCCGCTTACGATACCGTTACAGGACAAAACGTAGCCATTAAGAAATTAAGCAGACCTTTCCAGAATGTAACGCACGCCAAAAGAGCGTATCGCGAATTCAAACTAATGAAACTCGTCAATCATAAAAACGTAACAACGCCATTTTTTTATTTAAAAAATAATTAAACTTATTCTCATTTTTATTTTATTTTTCTAGATTATTGGTCTATTAAATGCATTCACACCACAGAAATCTTTAGAGGAATTTCAAGATGTGTACGTAATACAAACCTCACTCTTATGTTCCAATGTTTTAAAATTTTTAATTTTTTTTTTTTTTTTTTTAGTTATTTGGTTATGGAACTTATGGACGCAAATCTATGTCAAGTAATTCAAATGGATTTAGATCACGAGCGAATGTCGTATCTACTTTATCAAATGTTGTGTGGAATTAAACATTTACATTCAGCAGGAATTATTCATAGGGTCAGCGAAAACACATTTTTCCCCCACTTTTTTCTCTCTAACTCATTAACAAATGATTTTCAGGACCTGAAACCAAGTAACATAGTTGTTAAATCCGATTGCACTCTTAAAATTCTGGACTTTGGCTTGGCGCGGACGGCCGGAACGACGTTCATGATGACCCCTTACGTGGTCACTCGCTACTACAGGGCTCCAGAAGTCATATTAGGAATGGGATATAAAGAAAACGGTAGAAAAAATTGATTTTATCATTTCATAAAACATAAAAACTCATTTTAAAACATATTTTTTTAGTCGACATATGGTCAGTGGGATGCATTATGGGAGAAATGATTCGAGGAAATGTTCTTTTCCCTGGAACTGATCGTAAGTTGCAATTTTTTAAACTTTTTTTATTATTACTATCTTTTAATTGTAGTCATCTGAAATGTTCGCATTTTCTTTGTAATAGCTCGTACAGAGCTTACAAATCGTCCGATTTTCGTGATTATTGCTTCATTCGATAGAAAAAGCATTGGAGATGGTTCTTAGCTATTTAAATGTATAAAAAGTTTTCTAAAAAATTTAAAATAATTTAATTAAGCTAACGATGAAGGAAGTTATAATTAACCAAATCGCGCAGATAAACGGTAACCTTTTACTCAGGTTTATACGAATTAAAATTACAGTACCGGTATGGTATTAAAATATGGTAAGTAAGTTTACAAAGTAAGAAACTGTTCCGAAATGAAGAACGTGCGAAAATAGGCAATAATTATCATTTTTAGTTTAAATATTTCAATAAAAATAGACAAAAATTAAACTAAATGGTGATCGAAATAAGTAATAAAATAATAATAACATTTAAGAAATGCTATCTTTATAGAAATGCTATAAAAATAAAAAGTATAAAATAAATTTATGGTTTGTTCTAAACTGGAAAGATAGGGTGCTACTATTGATAAAAGCAGCATTTAAAATATATTGTTAGCAAGCTATTTTGCCAGTTAGGATAAACCATAAATTTATTTTATACTTTTTATAGCATTTTTAAAATTTTTTTAAATTTTTTTAAATTGAAAATCCCCTTTTTTTTTTTTTTTTTTTTTTTTTTTTTTAAGACATTGATCAATGGAATAAAATAATCGAGCAGTTAGGAACACCGTCGCAAGATTTTATGAAACGTTTGCAACCAACCGTAAGAAATTACGTTGAAAATAGACCGAAATACACGGGCTATTCGTTTGACAAACTCTTCCCCGATGTGCTTTTTCCTGCAGAGAGCACCGAACACAACAAACTGAAAGGTCAGTCGCTTAGTTATACTTATACCGAATTTAACTCTTAAAACTAATTTTTTGTTTTGTTGCTAACAGCGAGCCAAGCTCGGGATTTATTATCAAAAATGTTGGTAATTGATCCTGAGAAAAGAATATCGGTAGACGACGCATTATTGCATCCTTACATCAATGTTTGGTTCGAGGAATGCGAAGTGAACGCTGTAAGTGGAGTGAATTTGTCATCGAACGATTTTTAATCCGTTTTAAATTCGTTTTTAAGCCCGCGCCTGGGCCCTATGACCATTCAGTTGACGAAAAGGAGCACACGGTTGAACAGTGGAAAGGTACGTTCTGATTGACCACAACCAGTGTTGTAAACGTTACAATTACTGTAACGTCGTTATTGGTAACGACGTTATAGTTACAGTAACGATGACGTAACTAATTACTATACTAACAATAGAAATGTTAGCGTAATTAGTTACTTTTAAAACGCTGTAACGCACACATTAACGTTTTCGGAACGTTACTATTTGCGTTACAAAACGACTGAAATGTTTTTATTGCGTTATAATATTTTAAATTCGTCAAGAATTAATTTGTAATTTATTTCACATAAATTATAAATTAATTCCTAACAAATTCGAAATGCTATTGTTGTTGAAATAAAATAAGCATATTTTTCATAATTTATTATTTTCATTGTCATAAAATTAAATTTAGTAAAAGCAATTTTTTTAAATTATTGATCAGTGATTTCTGCCCAGGTTTTGAAAGTACTGGGCAGCAATTACCGCAAATAATAATTTATTTTAAAATACGGTATTAGTAACGTTTTACTAATGATAACGGTAACGAAATTTAAAGGCAACTGTAACGCTTCTAAATTTTTCTTTAGTTGCAGTAACGGTAACTGTAGTAACTAGTTACATTTTTGCAACCTGTAAATGTAACTATAACTAGTTACCAAAAGGTAAGTAACGTTTACAACACTGACTATAACTCGATAATTCAAAATTCAAAAACGAAAGTGTTTTAAGATGCTAAATACACGAAGAAACTTTTTCAATTTGAAGTCGAGGTCTCTGAAGAATCAAAAATTTTAATTTTCGCCACCAGTTACATAAAATCTCATATTTTTTCTCCGTAACTTCAGAGACCTCTACACTCAATTTAAAAAAGTTTTCTCACGATGTGATGATCCTAATCTCTTTAGTTTTTAAAAACTTCCCATCACGGATTCTCGAGTTTTGGCGAAAATTGTAAAATTATAATTTCTATTTTTTTTTTCTCAGAATTGATTTACAAGGAAGTGATGGAGTACGAACAAACTCACAACACGCTCGGACCGGGGCGTCCGGTCAGCATCGTTCACCACAACTCTCAAGCCGGTAGTTCAGGCTCGACAAATGAACCGAATAGCCGCTAATCACAATTCGTTTCGTTAGACGATACGACCGAACACGACGGCCAAGACGGAATCACGTCGGACCAGTCATCGTCAAACGGAGCCGGCAACTCGTATCGGCGGCGGTAGAAACAAAGGTTCTTAGTTTGTTGGCTTTCGTTTGTTTTTTACCTGACGAAAGAAGTGTCGTGTCGTTGCACGCGACATTTTACTTGTTGTGGTGTCTCAATTTCATTTATAACCGAAACAAAAAAAAAACCAAAAAAAAAAAAAAAAAGAAACAAAAAAAAAAAAAAAAAGAAAAAATTACAGCGCTGCTGACGGTGGCTTTAGTTGATTTGTTGTTAGAACTTTATAACAAACCAGGATAAAAGTGCAGTCAAGCAAGCAAAAAACACGTACATAATAGTCAAAAATCGTATATAGAAAACTGTACCTTCGAATACATTGATTTGAATTTTTTTAAAATCAAAAAATCTTAAAAAATTTTATTTGTAAATTTTGATATTTATTAATTATTTTTCTTCTTTCTGTTCTTTTTAAATCTTTATAGCGTGTTTTTTTTTTTTTTTTTTTTCTTTCTTTCTTTTTCTTTCTTTCTTTCTTTTCTTTCTTAGGATAAAATGCATTTTTATAAAAATAGCATGTTGATGTTGTACGGTTGTGATGATAAACTCGTTTAGGAGATTTTTTAGATTATTATTATTACCCCACGTTTTGGTTGTTGGCAGCTGGCCGTGTTTTCTAACGAATCAAATTTTTTTCTAAACTCAAATTTTAAATTAAAAAAAAAAAAAAAATTTGTTTAAATTTAAATTTTTTTTTTTTTTTTTGGCCTGATTTTTTTGCTCACATTTAAATCATGGGATTTCGAATCACTTTTTAGGGACAGATTATAAACAAAATTAGTCTTAGATTCGATGTTCATATTTTGTCCCCGAGTTCAAAGTGCATTAATTATTTGTCGAAGAAAAATTTATTTGCAATATTAGTTTTAAAAAAAAGAAAAAACAAACCAAAAAAAAATAAATATATATATAAATATATTAATTAATTAATTAATGAAAAGGAAATAAAATCGTGTGGAAACATTCGAACGTGAAGCGCGTGAAAACGCGAGATCACGTTTGAGATCAGCGTAATCTTAGAAAAAAACTGTTAAAATCCCATTTTTCTCTCCTTATCTTGTCAAACTATAATTTGAGTCTTTGTAAAACTGCTAGAAAACAGTTGGAAAGAAGAGAGAATTGTTCGTTTTCGCATCGTTAAGTGCTTTTTAGCATAAACCACTTTTTTCGCCGAGGAATTAGAACTTAGAATTATTTCGCGGAAGAAAAAAGAATTAAAAAAAAAATTAAAATCGTAAAAAAAATAAACTCTTGCATTAGTTTTCATGCAGCTGACTCAAATTTTTTTGTAAGTGGTACTATTCTGCTCATCAGACTGTAGATTGGTTATAGATTTTGGCTGTTGTGTGTATCATGTGGTAAGGTACTGAACATGCGCATTTTTATATCACTGAAATGAAAATGGGGGCATATCATCCGTCATTTAAATTTAAAAAAAAATTAAAAATTTGATTAAATTATATGGATGAATTTAATGAAATAATGAATAAATTAGAGTTTGGTCGTTCCATACCACTCACATGATTCTCCCTTGCCTCGTGACCCCATATCTTTGACTGTTGTATGATCAAGTGTTCACTTTGTTTGTAAGCCAATCACATTTTCACAATTCAGGCTGACATAATAATAATAATAATACTATTAATAATAATAATAATAATTAATAATAATAATAATATTAATGATAATAATGGCATTGTATACTAAACCCACTCAAATTTTTTGATTAAAGTAGTGACAAATGTCAAGAAATTTTTTATTTATTTGTTTATTTCAGTTTTAATTTGTTATAAATGTCTACTTTTGGTTTTTTGGTAATTATCATTTTTAATTATCATTTTTAACAGGGCTTCGAACCGAAATTTAGTGAGTTTTGGTGGAACAATATCGTAACCAAAGCAAAACAAAAATTTTTTAAACCGAAAACCGGAATGAAAACCGATTAAAATTATAGGTTTTTAACATAATGTTGTCATATCAACATTTTATTTAGAAAAATAGCATTAAAACATTTTTCAAGCCAAAAATAGGTTTCAAATTAATTAGCTTTGAATCTTAAGTTTTGTGTTTGATAAGGCAAAATGCCATTTTAATTTTAATTATTTAGTTAGTATCATATCATTATAATTATAAAATTTAATATTATAAAAACTGCACATTCTATAATTTTTTATCAATAAATACTTGTGTAAATTTGGTTCAAAATAGCTTAAATCTAAATTTACACATTTTAACGCCTATTTTTTCGAGCTAGATTGAGAAAGAAGCAAATTTGATAAATTATGCGTTCCAGATAATACATATCTAAATAATAAATAAACTGCTGAGTTGATTGAAAATTTATTTTTTAAATGATTTCTAATTACTGTAATTAGGTTCAAACAGTTTTTAAAACTGTAATTGAACCGACGACATTTTTACATTTATCTGAATCAGAACGAAAACCAGAATGTAAAAAATTTCAGTTCGAAGCCTTGATTTTTAATATATTAATTTTAATTTAATATAATTTATATTTTTTACAATTTTCTTTACAATTTCTTTTTTTTTAAATTTCGACGACAGTTGTGTTTTTAATCGCTTCAAAAGCTCTTCCAAGACTCGTCAACAGGTGGATATCGCCCTCTATTTTCATTTTATTCGAAATATACGCTTGAAGCGGCGACAACTCGAGATTGAACATCTTCACCAAATCATTTTCACTCACGGTAACTGTAACATCTGCTTCGATCGAAGTGTTTCTGCGCAACTGTAAACGTGAATCTTTAACCGAAAAGTCGAAAACTTTAATCCCGTCGTCTTTTTCGACTTTAAAACAGAAACTGCCATCGACGTCTTTCAAACACGGCGACTGTTCAGATGCTCTCTTCACTCTCAAAAGGTAATTTTCTATCGGATCTTCAAAAACAGAGTTCTTTATCGATGTTTTTAACTCTGGTGTCGATGTCTGTGGAGCGCCGTTGAGGGAATTCGACAGTGCGCCGAGTAGTCGACTAAAACCCGGGTTTGATGGCGCATCTTGGGCGACGTTAATCGGATCCCTGTGAAACAAAATTGTTTATAAATTTCACATTTTTACTATTTTAAAAATCGTCTGATTTTCGCGATTCTTGCTTCATTTGATAGAGAAAGTGGTGGAGATAGTTCTTAGCTATTTAAATGTACAAAAGTTTGTTACAGCAGTGTTGTTTGTTGTCAAGTTTAACTATGGATACAGTAACTAAGTAACAAAAACCACGTAAAAACAAAAATAAATAACATTTTAGATTTGGGAATTAAACTTTGGACTTGTGGGGGTTAAATTGTAGGAAATAAACTTTGAAATTGTGGTGGTTAAATTTGGAGTTGTAGGGTTAAACTTTAAAATTAAATTAAATTTGAAGTTGTAGGGTTAAACTTTAAAATTAAATTAAATTAAATTTGAAGTTGTAGGAGTTGAACTTTGAAGTTGTGAGGGTTAAAGTTAAGGGTCATGGGGGTGTCGTCTGTGGCGATGAATCTCTCGTCTTAGGATTTAGTTGGTTAAGAGTTGTTGAGGTTGAGTCTAAAATTGTGGGGATTAAATATTAAGGTGTACGTTGCCACCAGATGGCGGGATTGCGGTGCCGATGAATCTCCCGTATTAGGATTTGGTTGATTTTTGTTTGGGGTGCATTGACACTAGAGTGGGGCGCGGATCACCGCAAATTGCAGCGGTGCGGTACAAATTTTAAAATTTAAACCGCTTTGCGGACGGTTGCGGTTGAAAACTTTTAAAAAGCGGTGTTATTCGATAGACCGCTCAAAAAAAGTGACGAATTTTTAACACGATAGCGTTTTTAAGAGAAGAAGTAGATGACTACAGTATCTGAGGGCGGTTGCGGTGCGAAGGCGGGTACGAAACGCGCGGACACGTTTTTGGGTGTCTGCGCCCCACTTTAATTGACACCAGCTGGCGTATGACATTGTTGTATCGATGTTGTGTGGTGAAAATGTGAGTGAAAGGTGATCGAGGGATATTAAAAAAGAATGGGCGATTAAGTAGGTGGAAAGAAGAGGGAATTAGTAGGTGGGCTAGACAAAAAATAAACTAAATCATGCTTGAAATAAATAGAAAGTAATAAAATAATAACAAATTTAAAAAAGTGCTATGTTTCTAAAAATGCTATAAAAAGTATCAAATAAATTTACAGTTTATCCTAACTGGAAAGATAGGGTGCTACTATTGCTAAAAACTGCATTTAAAATGTATCATCTCATTTTTCCAGTTAGGATAAACCATGAATTTATTTTATACTTTTTTATAGGATTTTTTAAATTTGTTATTCTTTTTTTTTTTTAATTATTTTCTCTTACAACTCGATTTGAACCACTTCCAACCCCCATTTTCCGACTTCCTCATTAAAAGTAGCCACCAATTCGTCGCTCAGACTTTGTTTATACGACTGTACGGCGGGCAAACTCTTCTTGCTGACATTATTTATAAGTAGATTTCGACCCAAGAGTCTTAAGCACCCGTCTAGATCTTTGACGTGCAGCGTTGTAAAAGGGATATTGACAACGTGAAAACGAATTTCGGCGCCGATTTCCACTATTGCATCGTCAGCTAAAACCACGTACTGCGGAGGAATAATGAAAGCCCTCATTCGCAGATCTACTACCGAGTGACATCTATCGACTAACGGCAGAATTAAAACCCGACCTAAAATTTAATAAGTAAAATTAATATTTTTTTAAAAATGTTTGTGAAATGAAAAATACCCGGTCCTTTGATCGGTTGCAATTGGCCCAATCGAAACACGACCATTCGTTCGTACTGTGGTATTTTTTTCGTCACGAAAAATAGTGAAATGGGTGCGGTGATGATGATAAACGTGTAAGAGATGATAATAAGTAGTTGTTGAAGGCATTTTTCAGGGAAATTCAGTTGCTGACAATCTGAAATTTCAAAGCGAAAATTGAAATTTTTTACATTGAAAAAAATGATAAATATAACCTGATGTCTGCTGATAAGTAGAAAACGATGATCCCTTATACGTGAAAATAGATTTATAACTCAGATTTGAATTACTGTAAGTAAAAGGCGATGTGTAATCAAAAACAGGAGCTTCTAAATCGATATCTTCAGTAGAGAGCCGTTGGTACTTCGCCATGTTTTTGTTTGTTGATTGTTATTGTCGATGCGCGCGCCTTCTAGTGCCAAAACGAGAAAATTATTTTCAAAATGGTTTGCCATTTATGTAGTTTTTACAGTAAGTAATGAAGTAATGAGTCACAGTAATTCATCGGGGGAAATCAGTCCCGACATCGAAGTCCAGCACGTTTTATCCGGTTTAAAAAACGATTGCAGCACTGACACAGACTTCAGGTCGAAATCGGACTCAAACACAGAAAGCCCGAAATTTTTCGAGTTTTGGCAGGACGGTTCGAGACGCAGTGCATTTTCACCGTACACGAGAGTAAGAGTAATAACTTACTGTAAAATTAAAATAAAAAATAAAAACAAACAAAATTAATAATTTACTTAATATTTCTACACAGCCGACAACAGTTTTGACCAATCTTCAACGCGGCAACGTGAAAACAGAAACATCAACCGTAATTCCCGAATTCAGTGTCCACCAACTGGCCGCTCAAGGACAATTGATACCGGAAATGAAGAGTAAAATGACCACAAACGACACATCACTCATGTGACATCAAGAAAAAAATTTATTTCAAGTTTTTTAAATTAATTTTTTTAGTGGAAAATGTGGATGAAAAAGACGATCACGGCATGACTCCGCTCATGTGGGCATGCGCATACGGTCAACATCCAACTGTATCGATGTTAATTGATAAAGGAGCAGATTTAAACGTCGTGGGAAACGATGGAGAAAATGCGCTTTTACTGGCGAGTAGTAATGGTCATGTGGACATCGTGAAATTACTGATAAAGAAGAAGATGGAAGTCAACGACGCAGATCACGTAAGATCCAATGTCGGGGAAGTAGACAAACATAAAATGCCTTCGAAGACTCGAAGAAATTCGTGGATTTATGAAAATTTTTCTGATTTCTGATGATTTTTTTTATGATTTGTAAAGGTTTAAGAGATTTTTTTTAGGTTTTTCCAAAATTTGTAGATTTTACAGACTTTTTGGGATTTGCAATGAATTTTTAGAGGATTTTTTTAACTAAAGATTTGAGAGTTGTAAAGATTTGCGGAGATTTATAATAATTTTTAGAGATCTTTAATCAAAAAGATCCCCCAAAAATTCCTAAAAATTCGTTACAAATCCCAAAAAATCTCTCCAAATTTTTGAAAAATCTTGAAAATCTTTACAGATTTTTAAAATTTTTTTTGCAAATCTTTAAAAAAAATCATCAGAAATCTTTGAAAAATCTTCATAAATCCCATAAATTCTCGTCAACAGCATTGCATTTTGTAGTATGAACGGATATAATTTTAAAAATTTCGTATTTTAGAATTGTAAAATTTACATTTTTATTTCATTTTAGCAAGGTAACACTGCTTTGATGTACACTGCATTCAACAATCATCCTCAATGCGCCGACGAATTGTTAAAACACGGCGCTGACGTCACTTTCAGCAACTTGACCAACGAAACTGCGTATTCTTTAGCAGTGTCTAAAGGCAGTAAACAAGGTAAAATAAAATTTCATTTATATTTTTGCTAAACTTTAATTTATTTTTAATATTTTTGTTACAGTGCAACTCGTTCTTGAGCGTCACATGCTTAATTTATTACAAAATTGTTTGTAATTTATATAAATAATACAAAAAAAAATTGTTTTAAACGAAATAAATCTACATCTTGTTATTACAAGCGTCTTTTTTGGGTGCTGATATACAAAACTGGAGGGAAAAAAAAAGATATTTATCAATTTAAATGATACTTTTTTTTATTTTTTTGATATTTACCATTGTTTCCTCGAATAAAAGCGTCGCCGTATTTGTTTTTCAGTTGTCCGTTGATGTATTCTTCCGTCTGCTCTAAAGCTATGTTCATATAGCCGTCCAAACACGCCAAAACACCTAAAAAGTGGGATTTTGTATTACATGTGACGGTAGGTGTCAGTTTTTGAGGTTTAGTTTACCTCGGTAGTCGACGCCGGAATTGAGTTTAACTACCACCGGTCTGCCGACAATTTGCTTCAAAAAGTCGCTCGGTGTTTGTCTTCGACTCATTTTAGATCGGAGTGTTCAGAGAATTGTATTTTCAATTGAAACGAGCTCTCAGTTCTCGCTTTCTCTCTAGCGAAAAGTGAAAATGGCGCCCAACCAAAGCCCAGGCGATATCTGGTGTCAAAATTTGTAAGTTGCCTTTCGCTTGTTAATAAAAATTAAATAAATTAAATAAATTTTTAAAAGAATTCGGTAATAACAACTTTAAATTTTTTGTCGAAGGCTGAATGATGATAAAAATTGTGTAATAAATAAATTTAACAGCACTTTTGCTAGCCGAAGAAAATTTAATTGCCTTATCAGCCAACAGCTAGCGCTCGCTCTTCCCACACGGTGCTTCCCACTGCTTCCCACCACGTGTTACGTTGCTTCCCACCACGATACTTCCCACCACGTGACCACGGAGCTTCCCCCCACGGTACTTCCCACTGCTTCCCACCACGTGTTA
>JAQFZP010002950.1:0-11747 GCA_034695745.1 Geophilus truncorum | reverse complement strand
ATGTTCCGTTACATTCTGAGTACACGGTCTTTGAATCGTATTCAGGTATTGAACCTAAAATATTTACGCTTCTATTAATGTGATTTAAACACACTCATTAAAAACGTACCTTTTTAATCTTTAATACATAATAATTTATATGTGCAGATATAGCTGGTGTATTTGAAATGAAAGGAAAGGTTTCATCATCTGGTAGACTTGTAAAAACCTGAAATGAAACAAACTGGATATAAACGAATCCCGTTATAACGAATCAGCTTACAACAATATCTTACAATAGCATCAAAGCTATTCAAAATTTCTGATTTTACTTTGCTTAAAATTTTACTAAAACTACCTCCGTTATTACAAAAATAACGCTATTACAACATATTTTTCAAGATTTATGTAATCGGAAGTTCGTATTGACTAATAAAATCTTGACGTTACATATACTTACATTTACAACATCAGGGAAGTAAACTGATTTGATTAGGTCATCTACTTGTATTGCATCAATGAATATATTATATGAGTGAAATTGAAACCCTTCTAAATTGAGAGATAAAAAAGTATTTTTATTGCTGGTACAATCGAACCTCGTTATAACGAACCACAAGGAACCAAAAATTTTGTTCGTTATTACGTGGATTTCGTTATATTGACCCCAAATGACCTAATTGTTAACTGTGCTGTTCCTTTACATTTTGAACTGTTCTCTATGATTCAGACGCATAACTCAATTCATGAGTCATAACTTCATAAACATTTACTCATTTCTCTATTTTTCATCGATGTCCCTTTTCTAATATTAACATCTCCGTTTAATGTAAACAATATTTGAACTATAACAAATTACTAATTTAAAATTTCTAAACTTTAGTTAAATTTATACATATCTATGTATACAAATACTAAATATCCAACTCTTACATACCGAAGGAGGTTTTTGTGCAAGTTCCACTGGTTCCGTTTATGTCCTGAGCCCTTACAAAATTTAATATTTCGGTAGAGTATGATACCTATGAGAAAACAGTTTTAAAACTTCAGGATGAAACCTGGTAAACAAATGGCTTACTGTATCGTATACATATTCTTTTGGATATCGATCAGCGTGCGATGCCATCCACAGACTTTGTATCGAATTATTTTCGAAATTCAAAAGATCAAATAGGTCAATGTTGCATTTAGTATCATTTAAAGGATTTGATTTCAAATATTTTTCTTTGAAATTGATAATCGATTTACTGTGTTCGCCTGGACAAACGATAATATCTGGGAATGTCATATTTACCGAATCTTCTATGGTAATGTCCCGTTGAATTGGTTTTGCCAAAAAATGGTGAAATTTTCCCACAAATAGTGAAACACTCAAGGTAATACAGCAAGAATAAGCAAACCACAGCAATTTTGCATTTTTTTTGTATTTTAGTTTAAGTTGTTGCTGACGTCGTTTGATATACGTTATTATTTTTATACTGATACTGTCATTTGTTTTTTGACGCTGATGGCGAACGAATTGCACAATTAGAATACACACATCGGAAAAGGAAAGTAAAGAGAAACCCAACCACAAGCTAAAATTTCCACCAAAGTCAGACAAGAGACTTATTAAATCATAGAGCCAAAGCTCTTGAAAAATAGTAAATTCGTTGGTCGTTAATATGCGAATTTCAGTTTTGTCATTATCTCTCGAATTCAGTATTGGTCGTAGAAGAACATTTTCGCAGCTTTTGATACAATTGCATTCAGTTGTGGGATTCAATCCTGGTATGGCAAGAAGATTCCTATTGTACATGTCTAAAGTCTCTTTAGTATTATTACACAGTTGAAGACATTGTTCGTGTGAACATTGTGGCCTGTACGGGAGCCTGTACGTGATTTAAATAATTTAGTCTTTTTTCTATAATTATGTTGTTAAATATTTCTCCATTACCAGCAGTGGTTATTGTCGAATTTACTTTCAATGCAGTTCAGTGCACAATATATATATTCACTATTGGGTACACATGGGTCACTCAGAGAACTCAAATATAAATACTTTTGATAAAAATCATAAGTAATTAAACATAAACAAATGACAGTTAGCAAGTAGTTGTACCTTTGTCGCAGTAATTTTAACATCATGTAGAATAAAAGTGACGATTGGAATATTATATTGGTAAAAAAATGGTAGATCTAGTGTAATCTATAAAATATAAGTTAATAAACAAATGAAAGTTTTATGTTAAATTTAATTGTTCAGTAAAGACCAAACCATAAAGGTTGACATTCTCGGTGATATTTCTGGAATTTGAAATACAATGTTCATTGCAGCTTGTGATTCTACATTTCCCTTCAGTGTTCTGTTAGCTGGATTAATTAAAAATATAACAAGTGTGATGCTTTATGAAATGTTACGCTCACCTGTGAATTCAGTGCACGTTCCGTGTGGTGAGATTTTAGTTTTAAATTTCACAATCAAAGAATCGTTTAACTAATAGGAAAATTTCTTATAAATTTCGAGATCGTCAAGTAAATAACTCACGACTTACATCGTTAGTTTTCAGATTTGTAAATGAAGCAGCTGAAACAACATTGTAACTGTAATTCAAATTCCACAATTTGGTCAAGTCAACATCAGGTATTGTTATTAATTTTAAAATCGGGTTGACGCCATCATCGCTTTCAAAAATACCAGTTTTGTTGTAGTACTCCATTATGTACTGATTTGTGTACGTACAAAAAGAAAAAGGAACTACGTCGACCGAATTCTCAATCTTCTGATACACATTCACACCTTTAGGATATTCAAAAAAGTACGAAAAACGATCGTACATTTGATAGGAAAAGGCGATAAAACAAATCAAGGTTAAACATGTCCAAAATAAGCGAAATGACAAAGGTCGGTTTCGATCGATAACTGGTTGAAATTGTGGTGTTGGATTAAGATTAACGTCAGAGTTACTGGTTGAAATTAAATTTCTTATAAGACGATAATGATGATTTGTAAAATGTTTAATTTCCATTTTAGATATCTAAGAAATTAATAATGTATTTTATTGAGTAACTCTATTACTGTTTAATGATAAAAAATAAAATGACTTACCATTTAGCTTTTTTTGAAATTTAGATGTTAATAACACACGTGTCTTTGTTATTCTGCGCTTATGTCGCTCGTTGCTTAGTTTTCGGATAGAATCAACGAAAAGTCATTTTCTATCGTTTTTATTTACACGGTACGTGGTACATAGAAATAAATCATTAATATATACATTAGGTAATGTCATTAAACGTTAACGTGAATATCGATTATAAAATGATATTCACATTAATGTTTAAATAAGTTAATGTGCTTACTATCGTTTTTAATGTATAGTGTAATAAATTATTAGATTAAAAAACGATAAAACCATAAAATTTACTACCGGTATCGTTTTATAATCTAATAATTTATTACACTAAAAAACGATATGGTAGTAAATTTTATGGTTTCATGGAAGCTGAAGTTTAATTTCAAAGTTATTGAATTTGTAACTTTTTAATCAATATGCATAGTATACAGCAATGCAATATTTGGAATTTATCATTACGGTACCGTACTCTGATGATGACACAGTAAAAAACTAAAGTTGTAAATTACAAAGTTTATTGAATTTTTTAAACGACAGCTGAAATGTTATAAATATGAATGTGGCATGAGACATTATTGAAATACAAGAATATAATAACACATTTTATTAGAAGGAGTATCTCGGACAGTTATGGTGAGAGTATGGTGCAAAGACACCAATACGAATTTTAATAATAACACATGTTTAAAAGTGAAAATTGTTTAGGGTTACATATTTTACTTTACTTTAAAATTGAATCGCTTGATTAGAGGAAAAATATTATCACAAGCAAGTTGAATTATGGTTAATAAAGAAATGCCAATTCCGAGACTGAAAGCATTTCCAATATCAGAAATAAAAGCTTCTACCGAATACTGATACTTTTCTTTGAAAACTTCAATTATGTTGTTGTCAAAAGAGAAGCTCAACATCGTGGCTGAAGGTATGTATAATTCGAAAACGTACAGACCGTTTGTGTAAATGATTAATTCACAGAGTGGTTTGTAAGAGCATTCTTTTTCAATATTTGTTTGTAAGTGGATTTTATCGTAAAGATCTACGGTGTCTTTGGCCGATGCTGGAGTATTGCAAAACGTCGTTTTATTCTTTACAGAAAACGGCATGCTGTGGATAAAAAAAAATTATAATGAAAGAAAATTTCAAAACAGCAAATAAACATGAATTGGGCCATTTAGACCCAAAATAACTCATTTGTAATAAGAATATAGATTCATATTAGGTATAGGTTAAAGATTATTTGTAAAATTGGTGAATATTTCATTCATTTTTTGTAAAGCAAATTGAGAATTTTGAAGTGATAGTGTCACGAAATATTTTTTTTCTTTAAGTTTTGGTGAAAGTCAAATCTTCACCAAAATTTAAAAATCCAATTTTTTTTTTAAATTTTTGTTTTTCTGTCACAATTTCATGTTTAAAAATTGTAGCTGGGAAAAATGAAATTTAAACAGGTTTGACAAGTCATGACGACGTAATAGGAGTGTTCCCTTGCTGCGTTTACCTATAAATTCCAATTACTGGTAACTAAAACCATCTGTTGTTAAATTTGTAAGTAGATATTTCATCACGGCCGAAAATAAGGTCAAGAACTTTTTTTTCAAACCAAACTAACATTTAACTTAGATATCTATTTAAATAAAAATGTAATGTCCGTTTGTACGTAATCGGTAATCTCCGAAAGTTTTTCAATAGTGAGTTTTCAATTTTTACTTTGAACTAATTAAAAAAAAAAAAAAAGTGGGTAAGACTTGTTGTATACAAGTTGAATCATGATTAATAGAAAAATACCAATATCGAGACTACGGTAACTTACGGTATTTACGTTAATGGTAAATTTATAAAGTTGTTTGAAAATGAAGTTTTATGTTGAGAATCTCTGGTGACTGGAATTTATAGAGATTCGTAGAAATTCGTTTTTATCTTTTTAGAAAATGGTATAAACATGACAATCGTAACTTATTTCTCTTAAAACAAACCCTTACAAAGTTATTGACTTTACATTTTATAAATCAAACACATGAAAGAAGATGAATTTATTTTCCATTTGCCGCGTCGTAAAATTACAATACCGTAAAGGTTGCGGTCAAGTTTCGCCTGTAAATCGCTTCTCTCTTACTGCGAATTGATTGCCGAAATGGTCGTTTTGCCTAGTTACGCGTGAGTTGAGCTGTGAAGCCAATCTGTATTTCATAGTGAATTTTCGGTTTTGAGGAAAACAATTTTCCACTTCCTGATTACTGATTACATTTCTTATTGCGTTTCTGTGCTGGAATACTGACAGGAAGATGCTTTTGCTTTGCTACAAGTTCCTGAATTTGCCACATCTCAGTTCTCTTAATGTGGATTATTATCGAGTAGAGAGACGGGAGTTGGTAAAAGATGTGGGGTTTTTTATATTTTCGAAGATAAAGGATAATTTTCTTTTCAAAATTGATCCGTTTGCAGCTCCACCAGATTGGTATGATCGAGATCGAGCAGGAGTGGATCAACTTTTTTTAAAAATTAAAAAAAAAAATAAAAATAGAATTAACTGTGCAATTTACTTCAGCAATTCGTAAGACATGTAGAGGAACGAAAACTAAGTTGTGAGAATTAAGAGAAATTTTTATTTTTATTACAATATTCAGAAAGAAACATAAAGAAGGGTTATTAAAGCTCAAGTGAATTGAACTGGTTATTATTAAACTAGAGAACGTTAATCCATTGAACTAGATTACAACACATTTAAAACTAGTGCCATGATTGGCCACTTGTTTAACTTAAACTTTTATTGATGCAATTTTTTTCTGATTTTGGATTTCAATATTAGATGATGGCTGCTTAATTAGTGGCTAAAACCGGTAAGAATTGATACATCAAGTTACAAAAGCGTAAATGTAAACAGCTAGAATTAAGGGTTATCATATGTTTAAATTAAGTTGAGGCCATTTTATAGTTATTTGAGCAGCCTAAAAATACTGCATTAAGCACAAGTAGTAAGTCGTCAAAAACACAACTTTGACTACGTACATCTATAATATTTAGTCTCATATCTGGCTTGAAATCAATTTTTATAGTTTGAATTTACAATGCAGTGTTCTTACTAGCAATATATTTGGTTACACGTAGATAAGTGTAGTAATTTTATTGTGCAAATTAGATATTTTACTTTTGTGTAACTCGTTCAAATTGTATTTTGACAAAATGTATTATATGCAACAGAGAGAGACCGAGAGTGAAACCAATGCTGTTTCCGACATCAGAAACTAACGCCACGAAAGAATATTGCAGTTCTTCGACTATAGTTTCTATCTTGTTGGTAACATATGTAAAAAAAGTTATCGTTGTATTTGGAAAGTATGTGTCGATGCTCAATAGGTTAAATTTGTAAATCGGACGGAAACATGGAGCGCGGCATGAACAATCTCGCTCAATATTCGTCTTCATTTGAATCTCGTAAAAAAATTTGCGAACTTGTTTGGCTGCCTCTGAAGAATTGCAGAAAGAAACGTTTTTCTTTACTGCAAACGGCATACTGTTTAGAAATAAGAGATATTGGTCATGATCGTAGCGAGGGATTTCGTTGAAGTTGCAAACTTGTGTACATTATACTTGTATGGTACCTGCATAATTGTCTGGTTTTCAGTTTTCGATCTAAGCACTGTTGTTTACAATTATAATAATCAGTTATATTTAAATTACAACGGTTACGTTTTGTGTTGAGATCAATAATCTAAAGTAAAAAAATACGAGTTATTAACGCACAATGTGAAATTCGACATAATTAGAGTATTTAAATATAACCTATACATTTTGCTTTGTGATTTGGATATATGTTACCATCAACGTCGGACGCATAATATTGAAGTCTGCAGAAAAATTGGGGTCGTCATTCGGAGTGATGTAAACCTGAAAGTTTATTTCGATTACGCGTTTGCACGTCGCCAATCGAGATTAAATAATTTACGATCGTAAAGTCAACTGGTGGACAAAACTTGTCAACTGATTCCCGTTTCAAATCAGCAAAAAATGATTGGTCTTTAAAATTTATAGGAGCTAAGTAAAAATGAAACTTTTATTATTTTTTTGAAGTGATCAATTACAGTTACCATATACCAAATGAATTCTTAATGCACGTTCCTTCTGGAATTGATAAATTGGTGGCGGTTCGAACATTGTCCAAATCTCCAGTGAATGTACTCTGCAATGAAACTTGTGGTAAGAACTTGTAAACTAATTGCCAAATACTGTTGTAAATTCTATTTAACACAAATTGTATGATAAAAACACATATTGGAATTTTATAGATAATGTTCCATAATTCTATAACCGTCAAGTTTGTTTCCTTGATGAGATCCAGCGTGTCTATGTTGCATTTTTCACGATTGTTTTGCGATTTAGCGTATTTTGTCTTTAGCATTACGTAATCGTAACTGTTTTGTCCATTGCATATAATGATATTTGGATAAATCACATGAACAGGGTCTTCGATGATTACTGTTTTTAGAATCGGTTCACTTTGATAATGTTCCAGTTTATGTTTCAACATAAACACAGTGAGCACAAATAAACTGAACCAGCCGAAGTAATACAATCTTTGTATAATTTTCGTGTGGGTTTTTTTTTGACCATCGAGTGTCTGCTGATTCTTTTCAATATAGTCTCGAATTCTGATGGTTTCGTCATTTTGCTCACTGTAAAACTTAACCAAGAACCAATTTTTGATAATATACAACAAATCGAGCGTCGAAAGTAAGGAGAGTCCTAGCCAAAGACCGAGGTTTCCACCAAAGTCGATTACGAGGTTGATCAGTTCGTAGACGAAACGTTCTTTTAAAATCGTAACGTGATGGTCCAAAATGTACCACGAAAACATGCTCATGCCATTGTTTGAAGTTTCCATTTGAATAAATGCGTCTAGTATTTTGTTTTCACAGAGTCTGGTGCAGCTGCAATTTGTGCTCTTCTCTGCATTTCCTAAATACATCTCCAACGTTGCAAGAGAACTGTTACAAAGTTCGAGGCATCGACCGTTGGAATGCCTTGGCCTATACGGCAACCTTTTGTAATAAAAAAAGTATTATGCTACGATACTTATTAATAAATACGCGTACCTTGCTAACTTACCAACATTTGTTTTTATTCAATATAGATTCAAGGCACTTGTTTGAGCAATCAATATAAGTTTCCAGATTTACGCAAGGGTCTTTTTTGGTATTTAAAAAGTGATGCTGTTGCAAAATACTTTAATATTTAAATATCCATGATTAATTGCACTTAGTATTATTATTAACTTACCTCTCGAAAACTCATTCCTACTTTGAGTTTGTTAGTGGAAGGTAAAGCAAATCCATATTCGAAATCCAGTGGATAAGTTATCGACACCTATATTAAACAATTTTTTATCTACAAGTGTGCCAAGCAATAATTTATTCGTGTTTACTGCTGAAAGAGATATTCCAGGTACAACTTCTGGTATTTTTAAATGGCAGCCAAATTTTAGGTAAATATCTGAGTTGCTTATCTCTTTCACCGCTGTAAATTAAGGAAATTACTTCAAGCGACAGATCTTTATTTATAACGTTACAATTTATTTACTTTTTAGCCTATAACAAGTGCCTTCAGGGTCCAGTTTTTTTGTAATAGTTAAATTATGAGGCGCGTAAATATAAAAAATTGAAGAATGCTTCACTCGACTTAAATATGCATTTAATGAAATAAAATAAAATGTAAACTTACTTTTCGTTGACTGTTCTCGTCCACTTTGAAACAATTAGCAACAACGTCGTCGTAGCTGTAGTTTAAATTCCACAGTTTGCTCAAGTCAACATTCGGTTGAGGAATCATTTCGAAGATTGGGTTCAATAACTTGTCTGGTAGATCAGGCATATTTGATGTTGTGTTGTAGTAATTTATCACGTATTTATTTTGCGCTGTACACACTTGGAAATCAGGATATATGAATTTATCGATTTCTTCTTCGATTATATCCACAACTTTGGGTTTATCGAGATAGTAAGAAATGCGATCGTGCATTTGGTACAAGTAAAGGAGAATAGAAAGAATGACTAAAAGTGTCCAAATAAGACGAGTTACACACGAGTTTTTTGTGTTAATCATCGGCTGAAATTCGTTAGGAATGCTTTCTTTAAGTTTGAGTGATGCTAGTTCGTTTCTGACCTCTCGACGAATTCTTGCGCAAATGTTTCGCTTTGTTCTCATTGCTTGCTAAGGTGCAGATAAAAACAAATAAACGTGCATTTTAAGAGAAAGATACCAATAGGTATATTTATGAAAATATTTCTTACGTTTTTATGAAATAACTGAAACTTTGTTGATGTGCAAAGTCGATTTTAAAATATAAATTAAATAAAGTTTAGTTGTTGTCAGATACAATTTTATCTTCAGTCAAGCAAGTCAGCTTGTTTCACAGTTAAAAGCAGCGCAAAGATGTTGCACAAATTCTGCTGAAAATGATTTCTTATATAACAACATCCAAATAAGTTGTAGATAATTATGTGACTGTGAAGTTTTTGGCATACATTCAAAATACAAACAATATGATTTACAAAATATTTTATATACATACTTTAAATTAATGACGTTTTTCAAAATGTTTAACATTTTGAATTTATAATCAATTAATAATCTATCTTATTGAGTAACTCTAGAATTCATTTGAAGGAGTACTTCGAACCGTTTTGATGTTTTTATTAAAATGCAAATGAAAATTCGTTCTGTTGTTGCCTTTGCACACCAAAGGAGATGTGTTCCCTGTATAGGTTTTTTCCCAAACATTGAACCAATCTTTTTTGGTGTGCGAAGGCAACAACAGCACGAATTTTCATTCGCATTTTAAATTCTAGAATTGTTTAATGATAAAAGGTGAAATGACTTACCATTCAGCTTTCTCTGAAATCAGCTAACAGTTTGTTCCAGACATGTACTGCATGAGGCCACAAAAAATTATGTTAATGGTTATTAAAATATTGAGGCTCTCTGTAACAAGTGAAGTTTACTAGTCAATTTTTATTATTTGACATTCGTATGGATATTAAAAAAAAAAGGTTAGCAGAGTTTCAGCCCAAGCGGAGTTTCACAATGATGGGTCGCACGGGATTTCGTGACGTTTATGGCTGGGCTTTGAAACCGAACATTACTGTATATATTATAGCAATACTCACAATGCTGAGATGAATCGAAATAATCTTGTTAGGCATGTTGCCAAAAAGTTTGTAGACTACCTATCACGATTTAAATTTTCAGCTATCATTAGTTGCAGTTGTGATGATAATAATAAATGGAATAAAAAGTTTATTAGCTGACGTGCCAACTTCAACAAAAAATGTTATTGTAATTGTACTTGTGTACACTAGCTGCTACGCATGTTGAAAAAATAAAAGAATATCACGTGGCAATATTGATTTGAGTCAAGCATCTAAATATAACGCTTGCACTTCTTGATGTTACCATGGCGAAGCTAAAATGCACTTGTGACTGTTTGACAGCAGGAAGCAAACGTTGGAAATGCATGACAGTTTTGTCTTTATATACATTTTCAATCTGTTTCAAATGTCATTTTACAACTTTTTGTACCAATCTATTTATTAGAACGTTTGGAAATTGTTTGTAATCGTGCGATAGTAATTTTTAAAATAAGTATAGGTGTGTTCAAAACGTTTGCACCGTCCAATTACGATGCTATGAATAATTACTTTACTTTTATATTTCATTCTAAGCTATGATATCAAAATTCTTCAAAGACTTTAAATTCAATTTTATTAAATTTATAAAAATATTTTAATACATAATTTTTATAGTGTTGTCAATAACAGCATTGTAGATTTGGTTGTTTACACGAAGATATTTCACTTTCGTGAAATTCGTTCAATTTGCATTTTGATAAACAAATACTGTATATAGAATTGCTGAAAAAATGTATCATGTGTAAGTGTAACACACACAAGAAGATCGTCTTTATTTGAATTTGAACCTCTTAAAACAACTTGCGAACTTGTTTAGTTACCTCTGAAGAATTGCAAAAAGAGACGTTTTTCTTCACAGCAAATGGAAATGATATACTGTTTAGATATAAGAGTTATACTGTAGGTCATAATCGTAGCGAGGCATTTTCTTGAGTTTGCATATTGTGTATGTTAATTCTATTTTTACCTGCATAATTGTCTGGTTTTCATTTTTTGATCCAAACACTGGTGTTTACAATTATAATAATGAGTGATGTTTTGATTGCAAGGGTTACTTTTGGTATTGAGTTGAATAGCCTGAAGTAAATGTATGAGTTTTAAACATGCGGTATCAAATTCAGCCTACATTATTTTAATACAACTTATACATTTAGCTTTATTAAAAGAACTGTTGTTTCCCCAAACGTCGGTTTAAAATTGACACTTTTCTGACAATGCGGTATTAATAGCGATTAGTAATCACTTCCAAAAACTACAAATTTTGACACAATAACCCTCAAACAATCATACTTTCAGAAACTTATTATAAATTCTTTGTGCTTATCCCATTTCACACATGAAATGACAGAAAAATGCATAATTTAATGTAAATATGTGTTTGGTAACTAGAAAGCTGTTGTTATGATAAAGTGTTTATTTGATTTGTGTTCAATTGTTTATTTGTAAAGTGGAATATTATTTGAGAAATGATGTT
>JAQFZP010002949.1:0-11750 GCA_034695745.1 Geophilus truncorum | reverse complement strand
TGCTGATGGTTCGAGATGGAACTGGTGGAATGGCGGAGTGTTGGTTGATGGTTAGTATTGTTGCGTTGTGTTATTTAAAAATTTGCTCAGAAGTGCCCAAATGATAAGATTATACACTTACCATTTGGTCAGTTTTTCATTTTTTGCTCACATCTACTAATCTATTAGAACTAGACCTATGCATGCGATATCTTTTAAACTCCTTGCACCAAGAACTACCTTTTCCATTTAAAACAGTAGTGATTAAAGAAAGTTGAAAAATTTGCTCAGAAGTGCCCAAATGATAAGATTATACACTTACCATTTGGTCAGTTTTTCATTTTTTGCTCACATCTAAGAGTTTAAAAGATATCACATGCATAGGTCTAGCTCTGATGGATTAGTAGATGTGAGCAAAAAATGAAAAATGATTGAATTTGGCGTCTTGGCCAAAAGCTCGACACGACGAAACGGATGTCCGTTTCGACGCCATCTTTGCGCGTGTACAGAACATTGTACACGCCAAGGCAAATCATTTTTCATTTTTTGCTCACATCTACTAATCCATCAGAGCTGGACCTATGCATGCGAATTTGAGAATTTGAAACTCGTTGCACCAAAAACAAGCCTTTACACTTGAAACAGAAGTGATTTGAGAAAGTTGAAAAATTGGCTCAGAAAAAACGAAAAATAGTTGTAAAATTAATATTTTTAAGTAAACGAGTTCAATATTAAGAAAAAAAATGTTGGCGGAAACATAACTTTTTTCATTTCCGATACCCGAGCGCCATTTATTCTATCATTTCAAATTTATGAAGTTAAAAAAAATTACTAACCAGACGTTGGATTCGACCTCTCACCCAAAGCATCACTCG
Source organism: Geophilus truncorum (assembly GCA_034695745.1). Lineage (NCBI taxonomy): Eukaryota > Metazoa > Arthropoda > Chilopoda > Geophilomorpha > Geophilidae > Geophilus > Geophilus truncorum. The sequence continues at coordinate 10,896 of JAQFZP010002949.1, read as the reverse complement.
ACGACGATTAAAAGTACGGTAGGTGAAGCGCATCTTCGTCACCTCACCAATAACCGAAAGTGTATATAATTTATATAATAAATTAAGAGATTATAAATTTCAATTTTTTCTCAACAACGCAATATTTAATTTCAACAAGTGATTTTTCAATAAAATATAATCACATCATTTGACTTCTCAGACACATCGATAGTACGGTTCTTATTCATCTCTCAATCAGCAGTCTACTATTACCATTGCCAGACACTGTATCTCGTAACAGCTTCTGTACTTTATATTAAATTTTTAAAATTAAACAGCAAACTTCAAACAATGTACTAATTCATCTGTATCAAATTCTTGGCTTATAAGCTTCAGCATTACATGGGAGACCTTGGGCACAGGTCCAATGCCCTTCATTATGCAGATTTGTTCTTGGAATCAACGTGCAAAAAATCCTCCCGTGTTTTTTTTTAAAAACAATTGCATAAATCATTGCATTACATCAAATACATATGTAGAAGGTCGACTTTGCACCTTTAATAAATGGATTAAAGATGTACTTGTTTTTAAAATAAGAAAAAAAAATAACATTTTACCATTATTTATTAATTCACTGAGCAAATACAAATCATTGAAAAGCATTTGGTTTCATTGAGGTACCGGTATGTGTACTTAGTCGTCCCACTTAAGCGTATCGGAACACATCTGTAATACATTTGATGAATAAAGATGAGCACAAATTTATTTTTCACAATGATTTTAACTTACCGCATCTACTTTCGGCTTGTAACATTCATAAAACTCCTTGAGTTTCTATAGAGCGTAAACATTATAATAAGATATCGCCCGTAAGTGATTAACATAACTACAAGACTTACCATGGCACCATCATTAGCGTTGTCCCAACACATTTGCATCACATCCATAATTTCAGTCTTTTTCTAATCATCAATACGCAGGTTAAAATTCAGCATTAAAAATTAATAAATTATAAAATTACGTACCATTGTTATTACTGTTTCAGCATAGGCTTTAAATTCACCGAATTTAAATGTTCCATCTTCGTTGAGCTGAACAAACAAACAAACATTTAGCATTTTAAAAATAAGATTCAATAAAATTACCTACCCAATTCATTTTTTCCATCATGCATCTGGTGAGTTTTCTCATTCTCATTTCCTTAAAACAAAAGTCAAGTGTTATTAATGATCATTTTTTATAAAGTATTGTTATTTACTTACATGATCAGTTTCAGTTACAGTGTCTTTGCATTCCTTTTTGATGGGCACCAACTGCAAAGAATTTGAATTTTAAATTAGGCAAAATTGTAGTTAGCAGCATTACTTACGTCTCTTTCAATAATTCCATGATCAAAGCATTCCTGTAATAATAGAAATAAAATCAAATATCAGTATTTCTAGATGTAATAATGTGACACTGTCAGTCTTACCTCAGCTTGTGCAAGCAAAGCAGCCACTGCCAAAAAGAGCACAACGAGAACCTTCATTGTAAATTGTTTCTGTCTTTCAAGTGTACGAACAGCAGTCAGTAATGTTTTACCGTAAGAAAATGAAGTTAATTGAAGGTTTTTATACTTTTCCTAATCTTAAGCTTGAAATTAATCTTCATGGTCTGATTTTTGAAAGATGGAATTTGAATTTGGAACCAATGTTTTTATTGGATTACACTCAAAACAAACTTTGCCTCTGTCTGAAAAATTACTGATAAAGAAGTGACTTTATCAATAAATTTTAAAAGATTACATTTCGTTTGTTTTAAATCAGTTGTTAATGAAATGATTTATATTTTATTAAAATTGGTCATTAAAAATTAATGAAATGTGCATTAAATTTTCATTACTTAGATATTAATGCTGTAATAAACATCTATGTCAATAGTGATGATTACTCCAAACCTTGTTGTTTATTATTAAACGTCACAGTTGACCTTTAATATCAAATTTGTTTAAACTTTATCATTTGGTTCTCGCGAATATCAAATCACGATCAAATTATTACGTACAGTGTTTTATTTCATATGACGTCTCACTTTTCTGCTTTTTGAAATGTTATATTTTCCAAAAAAAAAAAAAAAAAAAAAAAAAAAAATCGGTGCTTAAGACATAATCTAAATATAAATTACTCAAAAGTCACTCAAAAAATAAAACTATTTTAATTGTTTGTTAATTCTCTAAATAAATATCCATCAAAATGGAATTTTACCACGTTATCTTTGCTGCAAACATTTGGTGTTTAGCACCGAGAACCAAGGTTATGATGTTTCTTTTTCTTTTTTTAAATAACAGAAAAATTGGGTGGAAAATTTCTAAAAAAAATATCAGATTTAAAATAATCTTAACTACCATTACCGATATAGATTAATTTACAAGGTATTAATTGCGATGATTAACCAAGTTAAAAATTTAGCTCAAAGTTTAGCCAGTATTATCGAATTACCTATGCTAAAACCTAATTCCAATTCCATACAACAAATATTTTGAATAAAAATGAAATAGAACATGACTTTTAGTATTCAATCCAACCATTTCCTTTTCCTTAGATTTTAAATTTTATTCAAGTAGGCCATGGGTTTAAATTTGAAACCTAAATTTCGAGTTGTCATAATCAATCAGTTCTTGCTGAAAATGTATGTACAACTGCTCTGTGTAATTGCTGTAGTAATATTCAATTATGGCTCTGCTGCAGAAGTAAGAAAGATTTTCAGAAATAGATTTATCTTCTTTATTAAAGACCTTTCTTTCATTTTTCTAAGTCGAATCAAACTAAATGCATTGACTTCAAAAACAGCAGCACGTGGCCTGATAGTGTAAGTAATAGCCTTAAATGGCATTAGATTATCCTTAATTCAGTTTCGTTATCAGGTAATGGCTGATTTGGAAGAATGCCACCTTGAAGCTGAAGATGCGGACATGGGTGCGGGTCAAAGTTCAAGTGGCATGGGAACGAGAGGTGACATCACCACGAAAGTCAAAGGTTTCCTTCAAAAATTATGGAATAGATTTGTACGATTAATCTCGTGCTTATAAGTTACAAAAATCCAATGACATGGCTTCTTTTTAAAGATAAACACTCTTAAATGGCAGGATACAAAGATTAGCATTTTAAATTGCATGTGGAGTAATCAGAAAGTTGTAAGTTGATAATTCTTTAATATTTGTCAAGATTAAATTATTAAAATTAATCTTTTAGTTTAACATTGACACAAAAGAAGTACAATGGGACAACATAATAACCTTAATAAGAGGATTAAAAATTAATGAATTAGTAAGTTAGTGTAATTAAAACTTTGAAATTTACATTTATTGTACTTATTGCATTTTTTAAAGCGGAAAAACAAATTGGTAGAGGCTTTAGCTGAATGCAGATCAAATATAGCGAGTGATAGTAATGCACCTGGTGACCAGTTGAAGATTTTTAAATGTCTCTTCACTCATGACATAACCAAGAAAGTAAGGTTTTTTTACTGTCAAATAAATGAGTTAACTGAATAATGATATTTTTTTGAAGTATTGTCCATTTACCATCAATAAACCGTGGCAGAAACAAGAAAGAGAAAAAAAATGATGACAGTTATTTCGCATTAATGTATAGAAACTTTTATAGCAACAAAAATTAAGTTGTAACTGTTATTGAATCTGATAAAAAAAATATTTCATTTTTAATTTTAAATAATAATAAATAAAAAAAGTGAAACTTGCTTTTCAGCCAGTTTTATTTATTATTTTATTTTTTCCGATTGTTCCCCGTCACACAAAACATCTGACTAATACCGGTATGGAAAACTTTCAGGATTTCCCATTCTTTGTTCATGTTTGTTGGTTTGTGGATTTTGAGTTTCAGATGATATCTGCTACACTAAAGGTGCGTGTACATTTTTTTAAAACAGAAAAAAAACAAAATACTGAATTAAAAGCAAAGTCATCCTTAATTTAAAGTTGTAGGTTGGCAACAAAACTGCAGAGCATAAAACAAAATGTTTACCCACAATATTAAACGCATAATATTTTGGACTGGAATTTTGGGAACATTGATATTAGTCTCATCGTCTGCAGCTCAAGAGGTATGAGTTTATTTTCTTACTATTTCACTATACAGCATTAACGTGTACAAAATTTATACGAGATAAATAGTGAAATTATTGCTTTATTGATTGTGATTTAACTCAATTATAGGTAGAATTAATTCACTAGATTATCTATGTAATCTGAACGGTAGTTCTGTGTAATTATTGCACAAGTTTATAATTAGGATGCACCATTGTGAGATTATTGCGTAAAACTAAATTGATTTAATTAATTGATAGGATGAAGACACTCCATGTGTTTATGAAAGTGATAATACAACTTGGCCAAAGCAGGTTAATTTTATAACTTAAAAGAAATTGCAAAATTTCCACTAATTTTTACTTTGTAGTTGTTGGAGGATTTACAAGCTTGCAAGGAAAACCCTGAGGAACAAAATCTGGATGAAACTCTCGATCGCAAACAACAGAAAAATAAAAAATTCATGCAACAATTTTGGACTAAATTGGTTAAACCAAATTTAATTCAAATTGACGTGATGAATAATAAAATTGCTTTTCCTGTAGATGAAACGTGTTTCGAAAGAGCAGCAATCGAAAATATTGGAGTGTTTGTGGAAACGTCAAAAAATCGTTAAGTGGCATCCATTTCCAAATGAAATTAATTTAATTAACACTGCATAATAATTAACACACTTCAGTACGACGTGGAAAACAACGAAATCGATTGGGAAGAGGTGGAGAACATGATTGACAGTCTGCAAATCAGTGACGAAGTAGATTTATTAGTGTCAATTTACATAATATGGTATAAATGACTGACTGATTGACTCATTTCTGTCTTTTCCTTTTAGAGAAAAGATTCAATAAAAGCAGCAATTGAAGAATGCATAGAAGATAATGATAAAGATGAATTGTATAAGGTATTATTAAGCAAGTTTAATCTGGCATCTCTTAAAAAGAATAAACACAGTTTTTGATATTTCTTCATTTTCGTCGCAGATAGAAAAAATGTCAAAATGCATACTGAAAGAAAAATGCACTAAAATAGTAAGATATTTTGTTGATTTTTCAGAAAAAATAGATGTGAATTAATAGATTATTTGATTTTAATAGGCTTGCCCTGAATTAAATCGTCGCAGAAAAAATTCACCATTGTGCAAAACTAAAGGGTACAAGAAAAAACCTACTGGCAATACTGATAACAATAAAAACGATGATGCTGATAACAATAATAATAATAATAATGAGAAAAACAATGAGAATGAGAATGAAAATGGCAATAACGAAGGCACAGGTGGAGACGTGAACAACGAAGATAATCAAGAAGCTATCGAAAATGTCACTTATGTTCATAGAGACACCTAAGTTTTTAATTATTTTTAACACAAATTTGTATTTCTGTCTTTGGATTTTGCACGAAATTAAAAAAAAAAAATTACATAAAATTTTGCTTTACATCCTTTCATTTTGTCCTATCATCAGAAAAATTTACAATTGAATTTCTATTCGTGCAGAAAAAATTATCAGTTGTTATTATCTGATTGTGTGACAAAAAACATCCTTTTGCTGTATCGGGAAAATGATGAATTTTAAAGGAAATAGTAAAAAAAAGTAGTCAGTGTTTCACTATCTCGCGAAGAAGTGGCAGTGATCAAAATGCAGTTTTTATGGGTTTGGATTGCAGTTACATTATTAGGAATAGTGGATTTTACTAATCAAGGTCCGATACCCAGCTTTTATTCAAATGAAGAACGTGACAAATCTGACTTGAAAACAAAAGAAATCAATGATGCCGAATTAAGAAACGACGACCTTTTAATCGAAGACAGAAATAATGAACAACGAAGCAAACATTCTGAACAAGGTGAAATAAGCGATAATGCCAGTCGTAAACCATTTAACAGAAATAGTTATGACTATAATGGCCAAATAATTCGATACGTAACTAATCGATTTAAAAGACAAAATAATCGCAATCCAAATGATCGGGGTGGAAATGATGGCAACAAAAATGATGGCAACGGAAATCTTGGCAACAGAAATGACGGCAACAAAAATGATGGCAACAAAAATGACGGCAACAAAAACGACGGCAACAAAAACGACGGCAACAAAAACGACGGCAACAAAAACGACGGCAACAAAAACGACGGAAACAAAAACGACGGAAACAAAAACGACGGAAACAAAAACGACGGCAACAAAAACGACGGCAACAAAAACGACGGCAAAAAAAATGACGGCAACAAAAATGACGACAACAAAAATGAAGGCAACAAAAATGACGGCAACAAAAATGATGGTGATGATAATAAAAATAGTAAAGAAAAATGCCGTGCTGACCAGAAGAAAAATGGAAAATGTGAGTCTGAATCTACAACAGAATCAACTACAACAACTACCACCACTGCAGCAACAACCACAACTGAAGCCACAACTTCCACTGAAGCAACTACTACAACCGAAGCAACTACTACAACCGAAGCAACTACCACAACAGAAGGAACTACAAAGACCGATGCAACTACCACAACCGAAGCAACCACCAAAACCGAAGCAACCACCACAACCGAAGCAACCACCACAACCGAAGCAACCACCACAACCGAAGCAACCACCACAACCGAAGCAACCACCACAACAGAAGCAACCACCACAACTGAATCAACTACTGCAACTGAATCAACTACTGCAGTCGAATCAACTACCACAGTCGAATCAACTACTGCAGCCGAATCAACTACCACAGCTGAATCAACTACTGCAGCCGAATCAACTACCACAGCTGAATCAACTACAGCAGTCGAATCAACTACTGCAGCAGAATCAACTACTGCAGCAGAATCAACTACCACAGCCGAATCAACTACTGCAACTGAATCAACTACGGCAGCCGAATCAACTACCACAACCGAAGCAACTACTGCAGCCGAGTCAACTACCGCAACAGAATCGACTACTGCAACCGAATCAACTACCACAGCTGAATTAACCACCTCAACTGCAATAACTTCTGAAACTCCAACTTTAACATCTGAATCGACTACTGTTTCTTCAACACCTGAAGTCAGTTCTTCTACTGTAACTAAAGCTACTTCTTCACCTTCAACTGAAACCACTTCTGCCACTACGTCTACCACTACAGAACTTTCAACTACTTCCACATTTTCTACCGTTAGTCTCGCTCCAAATACCACTGAATCTACTAGTCCAATAAACGAAACTACAATATCGACAGACGCAGCGATAACGTCTACTGCAATACCTACGACTACAACTGTAGGAACAAAACCAACTGAGAAATGCTTCGTTAATCCCAACAAAGAGGTTAATATATTTAAGGTTTTATTGGAAAAATATAAAGCAATTCCTTTTGCAGGCTAAATTCTATTTAAGCAAATGTAAATGCGACACGATGAGAAACAATAATTTAGAAAAATACCTTCCAAAAAAACCCAAGGATTCGAAAAAGAAAAAACCGCAATGCAACATGCCATCTTCAGCTTCTAAGGTATGGTACAATATAAAAACAATTCAACCGTTCACGTTTATGCATCATAATTCTATCTTTAGGATGAAGTAGCCTTGTTTAATAGCAAGTTAAAAAATTGTTATTGGCAAAAATTAAAACTGGTAACTTAATTTTTTGTTTTAATTTGAAATGTAAAATTTTACATGAAGTTAACTTTGACAAACAGATCCCTGAAAATGCGTTTGAGCCTATCGATTTCCAAAGATATAGACAAGTTATAGATATGTATGAAACTCCAGCAGAGGTAATTTGTATATCAAGGTTTATTTACTAAGCCATTGTAGTAAAACTTTACTAACCATTATTTCAGTTAAGAGAGAAACTAAAAGCAGCAATTGATGATTGTACAAAAGACAAGAGTAAAGTAAGTTGATTTTTCAAAATGTTGAAAATAAATCCTCACACAAATCAATTTTTCATATCATTTTATTTAAATCAGACTAACAGCGACTGCTTCAATTGCTTGCAACAAAAAATGCGCACGGTATGATTAAAAAAAGATCAAAATGTTAAAAACAAAATTTAAAAATGGTTTATTTTTAGATGTGTACCGATGTAGCATAAGCAACAATAACAAGAAAGACCAGATATTACCGAATTAAATATAAATATTTGAAAATAATGTTGTAATAAATCAATAAAAAATGGTTACCATATGTATAGAAATAAAGAAACGAATATTCAGTTAAGTTTCAACAGTTGTAGAATGTTACATGACAAAACATTTAACTTTGAAATATGGTGAGCAAAGTTCACATGGGCTCAGCCATCATTGCTCCCATACGTTCCAATTGTTAGTACAGGCGGTCTCTGGGTTACAAAAGAGTTCTAGTCAATAGAGTTCTAGTTCTAACGTCAATAAGTCAAAACACATGGCACAAAAGTTTGGCGATGACGGCATGGAATTATTCTCCCTTGGCTGATGAACCACTGTAAACACTGTAGTTTTAAGCGTCGCACAAAGTAGTCCTAGTCCACCTGTTCATTAGTATGTAACTAGATTTCTTTTTAAATAATAGGTTGGTTTGTAAGTATGAGCGTCCGTAATCCAGGGACTGCCTGTCAACACATTAGTAGTTCATTACTATTGTTAGTATGATTCGTCTAGCTAAGTTTCAAAAATTAGTAAAATGTTGCACCTCCTAAAAACCAACATTTTAAATTTTGTAAGCCAAGTTCACATCAGCTCATCCAATATGACACTTTCAAATCGTGCTGTGTCAATTGTGTTTATGCTGTTATTATTGTAATGTTTGTTGAAGCAAGAAATAAAATTATCAGCAATAGAATTAACTCGCCCAAGAATCCTATTTGGATTGAATATTGTCCATAAAACTCAACTACAAACTATTTCCTGGCCTCTTTATACCATCACACATGATATTTGGACTCAATCCCCTATAAGCACACACACAAATGAAAGTAGCAATTGACAACGAATTTCATCCGATGATGAAAATATTAAATACCATTAGTGTTAATAATAAAGAAAAAGTTTTACAGAAAAGATATTTCAAAATGCCCATCATAATGTTTCAAATAAAATTGTAAAAACTTCAAAAAAAAATCTTAGCAAGTACCGGTAACCTAAGTTGTGATAATGTACCGTATCGGTAAAGTTACTGCGCTTATTGGAGGCGAGAAAAAGTGATAACAAATTTGAAATATTGATTAATTTCGTTTGCAAATAAAATCAGTTTGAAATTTCCGTAAGAATAGTCTATTCGAGTTGTGAATACGATTTCTAAAAAAAAAAAAAAAAAAAAAAAAAATGACGCAATTTTTATTTTTCTATGGAAATGACCTGGTTGTTTCCCTCAATCCATTAAATTAGCGTCTAGTGAAGTATGTATTAGGCAAAAATTTAAAAATACGACGTAAGAAACCATTGTAAAATGTTATTTTTGTGTAAATTTTTCTTTTTTCTATAGCTTGAAATGGAATATTTGTGCGTGCAGAAAACATAATTAAATATATTAGCTCAAAATCCGCCTTAAAATACGCAATTCTTTTTTGTGAATATCCGGCCGTGTGTAGAATACATCCTTTGCTTTATCTGCAACATTATTTATTTGAAGAAAATACGAAAACAAATTAATCGTAACTCAACAACTAACTTGAAAGTGTAGAAGACGGAATAGTGCTAGACTTCCGCAAATCAAAATGAAGTTCTTATGGATTTGGATTGCTCTTATGTTATTAGGAGTAGTGAATTTTACTAATCAAAGTCCAATACCAAGTTTTTATTCGGATGAAGAGCGTGACAAGTCTAACTTGGAAAGAGAAAAAATTAATGATGCTAAATTAAGAAACGAAGACAGAAATAATGAACAAAGAAGCAATCGTTCTAAAAAAGCTGAAATAAGTGATGATGAAAGTAGTAAGTTAATTAACAGTTATGACTATAATGGCCAAATAATTCGATACGTAAATAATCGACTTAAAAGATCAGGTGGCGGCAATGGCAATAATGGCAATGGCAATAATGGTAATGGCGGCAATGGCAATGGCAATAATGGTAATGGCGGCAATGGCAATGGCAATAATGGCAATGGCAATAATGGTAATGGCGGCAATGGCTATAATGGTAATGGCGGCAATGGCAATGGCAATGGCAATAATGGTAATGGCGGCAATGGCTATGGCAATAATGGTAATGGCGGCAATGGCTATGGCAATGGCAATGGCGGAAATGGCAATGGCGGCAATGGCAATAATAATGGCGGCAATGGCGGCAATGGCAATAATAATGGCGGCAATGGCAATAATAATGGCGGCAATGGCGGCAATGGCAATGGCGGCAATGGCAATGGCGGAAATGGCAATAATGGCAATGGCGGCAATGGCAATAATGGCAATGGCAATAATGGTAATGGCGGCAATGGCGGCAATGGCAATAATGGCAATGGCGGCAATGGCAATAATGGCAATGGCGGCAATGGCAATAATGGTAATGGCGGCAATGGCAATAATGGTAATGGCGGCAATGGCAATGGCAATAATAATGGCGGCAATAATAATAATAATGGCAAACCAACTACCACAACTCCATCTACTACAACCCCAACTACAACAACTACAACTACTACCACAACTCCAACTACTACCACAACTCCAACTACTACCACAACTACAACTACTACAACCCCAACTACTACCACAACTCCAACTACTACCACAACACCATCTACTACAACAACCCCAACTACCACCACAACTCCAACTACTACCACAACTCCAACTACTACAACAACTCCAACTACTACCACAACCCCATCTACTACCACAACTGAAGCAACTACTACAACTGAAGCAACTACTACAACTGAAGCAACTAC
>JAQFZP010002948.1:0-11750 GCA_034695745.1 Geophilus truncorum | reverse complement strand
ACAACAACTAAAACTATTTACTCTAGAACCCAGATACATTGATTATACAGATTGACACTAGGTGGCGATACACTACACTTTTTTCCTACTTAATATTAATCAGCACATATTTCATAACTAGAGCATAATTCTGCAGACGACTGGAGGATTATGCTAAATCTGTAATTCTGGTCAAGACCATTTCCGCAAAACTTCGGCTTTAAAACAAGTGCTAATGAGTTGCCTTAGTAGAGTCAAATAAAAGTTTTTGTAGAATTATTCTACGATGCTATTAACGTGATTGTCATGACTGATGAATTAAACTGTATTTGTAATTTTTATATTTTAAATTTAGGTATAAAGTAATAGTCAAACAAGAAACAACAAACTCGAACAATAACTCGAGCAATAACAACTAATAATCACCGTTTTGGTATCTTTATGATTGCTCGTTGTCAAAATTTAAAAAGAGATGCTACATATGGTAGTTTGAAATTGGTCTTGATGAAACAAATACAACAAACAAGGGTTTGGAGATCGGATGACTTACAATCAAAGCAAAGAATAGTCAAAGGAAAGCGATAGCAGCGATCTTATTTTGCATGTACTGTAAAATTTAGTTAAAGATTTTTTCGCGTTTGAATTTTAACTATTTTTTTAAACTTTATTGATACAAAAGACACATCCAGATCCAGTACTACAAAATCCGCCTCTGAAGAAGATAGCGCTTTTAACGTTACATTGAAACTTTAAACTCGTTTTAGTGCTTTCCGGCGGAACACCAAATTGACGTCATAGTGACAGTAATCTCGAATGAGGTTCCCTGCACTTCAATATAAACTGTCTCCGATTTTTATTTATTCATTATAATTTATAATTTTTAAGAAGCAAATAGAATGTCAAGTACTTTTCAGAGTTTGCAGTGCAGTCTTAATTTGTATTAAGGTATTTTTTCTAATTCAATTTTTTTATTATCATTTTCTTCAATTTTTAATTTTTTTAAATTAATTTGTATTTAAATTTATTCTTTTTATTTAATGCTAGCTCAAACATAATTTAAATACAGATGACACAATTAAACTCTAGTCTCAAGTTAAAAGATAGATTAGATACCCGGACTCGTTTTACCCGGACCCCTTAAGGATAAATGAATGCAATAATTTTTTCTTTACTCAAGAATTAAAATTACAAACTGTCTAAACTTTTGATTGATTACCTTCAAACTAAACAGTTACGTTTATTTGCATTATCACTTATCTGCTAATAGTACTGCTTTTTTGGTAAATGTAGACAACTTTTTTTAAATAGAAGAGGATTGTTACAGACCATAGGCCAACAAACTGCACCAACTTTAAAGTGAGCGCAAAAAACCTGGTGCACAACACAGCTCAGCTTTTTGTTAAAATAAAAAAAATTATATCAATTGGAAAGATAATTTTTTTCCAAATTAGGTTTTTTTTAATTTGTTATTTTTTTACTTTTTAGTTAGAATGTTGAATTACTATACGGTACTTAATTTCAATAGTCTATATGGACTTCAAAGAAAATGTTTGTAAATCTGGATTACAACGAATTCTAAGAAATACTTGTGTAAAGATGTAGAGGATTTTGTTTAGAATAATGGCCGTTTCATGTCTTCCAGTTATGAACAACAACAACAACATAATCCAAGAGCAATTTTTTTATAACGCTACTAACCAAGAAATTAATCATCAAGTAGAAGCTGAAAGAGAAGGTAGAAGAGAAAGAGACAAACCACTTTGCAGCCAAAGTAGCCCAACTGAGAGACGCAATCGATGAGCTCTTCACCCGTGTTGCGCGCCTGAAAGTGCTCGAGCAGCGCTTCCAGCGGGTTTAAGGGTTCACATTATACAAATTTATCTCTGCTATACACAAGAATTATGACGGAAGAGGATCTTGAGAAGGAAGATAATATATTTGACAAAATATGCGTGTCGCAGGAGTTAGTGTTATGGGAATTAAATTGTGAAAAAGCTTTAAATATATAATTTTGTATAAGTTTATTGACTTGCATTGTTAATTGTTAATTAGGAAATATATTAAGAGTGTTTTGCATTGTACAAATAGTCTAATAATAATAATATAATAATAATAATAATATATATATAAAAGATTTGAGTTGAATTGATAATGTTTTGTAAGTTGTAGTAGAGAATTATCTTGCTATAATGTGAGAAACAGAAGTGAACTGTCCCTCACCAGTATTTCTGAATAACATAATATATATAGCCACGCGAGTAAATTCCTAGCGAACTGGACACTTGAAAGCAGCAACATGATAATTGTAAAAAAATCATCCAGAAAAAAGAGAACGTCAAAACGCCGAAATGGCATCTGAAACGGCGACCACACCCGAGACAACGACAACAAAGTAGAAGACAACAATGAACAGCAATCGAGTCAAAAACGGCACCCGAGACGGCGGAATCCGCAAATCATTGCATTCATTTAGTTGTCTGCAAATAAAAAATCGAAACGACTAAGAGGAGAAGTAATGCTTAAGGCCACCAGCAGCTACTATAGCCATACACGACCTGACACAATTACACAAACTACATAATTCAACAACCAGCCACAACGAAATCTAAAGACCACCAACAAAATCAAAAAATCCAAGAAAAGCCAAGAAAAGCCAAGAAAGATCAATCAATAATCATCAATCATCAATCATCAATCATCAATCAATAAAAATAAAATTAAAAACAAACAACCCTAAATAATATAGAAAGCTAAACAGAAAAATAAAGAAGTGAGGAAAAAAGAGTAAAGATAACCAATAGAAGTCCCTTAAATCAGGGCTAATGTTAAAGCAGTGAAGAAAAAGCCAAGAGAGAGAGAATAAAGAAAGAAGTGTTGCCTTGAGCAAAGCTGATGCTTTACTGATTTAATAATGTGATTACATTTGCAAAGAAAACTCTTAACAATAGTCATAGATTTGATGCATCACATCATTATAAGAAACAATTAGAAAGAATGATTCATCAAGAATAAAAGCATGCGACAATAACTTAATAAGCTCATGCTAAAAGACTTAAATTAGGCCTAAATGTAAGTACAAAATTACCGTACCTGATTTAATCTATTTCATTTAAATTTGATTAATCATTAAAAGGTATAACAACACATTTGCATAAAGAGAAAAATAACATTCCAGACACAGCAAATTTCAAGACAATGAACTAAAGTAAATTTAAGACACAGTTAATTTTTATTAAAAATTATCTGATTAAAATAATAAGAGGTAATAGTTAGGGCATACCGGCCTTGAAACCTTCCATTAAAATATATATAAGAGCCAATACTTTATAAAAGTCTCTATTCTCTGAATATTTCACCTTAGAAATATTTCCTGTCGAAATATTTCGTCTTCGAAATAAAGGAAAACTCATTGCAACACCATTAAGAAACAGAAACAGAAACAGTCAAACTGTTTTAAATGCTGCTATTATTGAAACAAAAAAGCATGTTTTGTAAATAATTTTGTGTTTTAAGATTTATTATTTTATTATTATTATAAAAAAATTTCCGGTGATTTGGGATCACTGGGCAGTAATTACAGCAAAATAATAATTTTTTTTTAATTTTAAAATTCTAGTCACGTTATAGTAACGTTAACGGAGATGTAACAGTAACTATAACGCTTCTAATGTTGCATATAGTTACAGTAATGGTACCGGTAACGGTGGTAACTAGCTACTTTTTTAATATCAGTAACTGTAACGTACTAGTTACCCAAAAGTAAGTAACGTTTACAACACTGGCTCAGTCTATCGTCTACTCGTAAAACTGGTAATTAACGAGTTTGTGGCTGTTGAGTGTAGAATTTATTATAACATATTCGCTATTCAGATGACTTAATAAAATATAATGCATGTAAATATGACTATTGTTCCTTAATTGTATTTATCCATTTACTTGTAGATCTAAACTGGCTCATTAAATAAATAAATCATGTAATTGCTGCGAGAATATATTTATTAAATCAACAAATGTATACAAAATCTTTGATGTGCATAAAAATTCAGGCACTTAAATCATCGCTACATTTTTTCTTTGAGCAACTATAGTGTGGTGTATGATGTCCATGTCTTACAGGAAAGTTGAACTCGATTCGTGATTTTAATGCATATATCGGTTTTATTTTTCCTACTTAATTTTCACACATATAAGCAATGTATAACCATTAATTATATTACATTCTTATTAAACAGCTTTTAAATGATTGACAGCCAAAATTATTGAATGTCAAATCAGTCAAAAGCTGACTTCAGTCGTCACATTTTTGCATAGTTCCATGTGTCATTAATCCATCAGCTGAAACCGTGTTCATGAGTGCAGTCGAGATTATTTCGGGTGAAAGGAAGATGGTGGGAGATGCTTTTGGTTTTAAACTTAACCAGATGGTCTGTCGGTGATTCCAAATCTACTGTTGATGGCATCGTAGAGACCAGACGCAGCGTTGCAGTTGAGCAAGTCATCATTGTGGACGCAGACTACGTTCTCCTGATCGAAAACGGTTTGATTGCCGCAGAAGAAACTGTATTGTACTGTCTCGTCGATTCCATTTTCAAAATCTACGTGGGTCACACAAATGTGAAAGATGCGACAGTTGTTATCGACGTCAGCGTAATAGCCGTATCTGCGACCACTGCAGGAAAATCCACCCTTGATTCCACCGACGATCAACTCAGCACCGTCTGGTAAATCAAATGTGCCTCTGCCTGCCTGTCTTTTTACCTGTAGATTACAAAAGTACCTTAATTAAGACAGTTCACAATATTTCATACACCCACTATTTACCACTGCAGCAACAGCAATTGCCACCACGCAAGTAAGAACTGAAATTAAATGAATTATAAAAATTTATGAATAAATAGTCGGTAAAATTATATTTACACACCAATAACCGCGATCTTCATATTTAAAGGATCTGGGTCACACAAAAATGGTATGCAATTAGTTTAATTAAATTTTAAATTTTTCTCACAACAAAGAAATAAAATGTAGTATTTCTTACCTGAGCTTGAGCACCGGAAGTTGCAGAGAAGTAGAGAGGAAGTGGAATGGTCAAATGTCGTCTCCAGTGGTCTTTTTATAGGGGAAGATGCTATAACTGTCATTGTAATCTTTGGTGGCGGCCGACAATGAGGTTGGCCCCGAAGAGGACCTGTTACTATCCAAGGGTGGGATGTGGATTTAGCCATTCACAGTTCGCCTCATGTCCATTTTTTTATTATTTTCCTCCTACTTATCTACTTAGCATGCATTTCACTAATAATAAATTCCGATAAAATCATCCAGTTTGGTCAAATATTTTAGCTCATTTTGGTACGGTAATCTATTTTTTTCTAGGATTTAAAGGTCAGAGCAAATTTTTTTTATTTAAGTTTAATAAATATCTACCAGATTATATTTATTCTAATATCAGTTAAATACATTTTTTGTTTATAGTTGACAACTTGACGCGAGACGTTGCTTTAGACTTGAGTAAAGTTGTGTTTATTTGCTGGACTGATTATTATCTGCAGTTTATTTTGATTTTTTTGTCTTGGTGAAAGTAGATTAAATTGCTAGCGGCAACTAAAATCAGGCTAAATTAAGCGATGAGGCCAGGCCAACAAACCTTGGAGAAAAATCGAGTTTAAATTGCAAGTAAAAGTTATTGACGCTTTGTTGAAAAGACGAATTCTTATATTGTAATTTGGTTACATGAGATGGGAAACACGATTTTCATCGACGTTCATCAACAGTTATCAAAATTTTATCAACACTCACCAACACTTACTTGATTTTTATCGATATTGAACTGATATTGATCGATAGTTTTTCGATACTCATTGAAATTCATCCAATTTTTCACAGCTATTTATCGGTGTGTATCCATAACTATTGAATACTATCGATAAAAATCAATGAAAATCTTTGTAAATTGTGTGATTAACCAACTCAGTGCCCATCAAATTGTTTAATGTTAATTTCATTGACTTTATCAAACCAATACAAATGGGTCCAAACCAAATCAATACATACACAATAATTGATTATAAAAAGGGAAAAAAAATATTATCGTACATCATTTTATCAATGCGCAACATCAATGAATATGACCTACTTTTTTGATTTGATGCATTCTTTATTTTTAATTTTTTTACTTATTCTTTATGCATCTAAATTCAAGTACCATATAGTACAAGTAAAGTTATCAATTATTTTTTATTTTTATCCAGTATATAATTTTTCAAATTATGGTGGGCGAAACTTTTTTGACATCAACGTTTGAATAGTTCCACTCGTCATTAATTCATTAACAAAAAATGTTGATCATGAATTGTGATTGACTTAATTTTGAATAAAAGGACGATGAGATATTCCTGAGATACTCTGATTTTACTTAATCAGCTGGTCTGTCGGTCGTTGTTGATTTTTTCTCACCTTGATCTTGAGGCCATGAAGTTGAAGAATGTTGTTAGAAGACAGAAGTTGGAATTTGGTAAATCGGAATTTTAGCATTAAATTTGTTTCTTATGCTTATTCTTTGGGAGAGTAAGTAACTTATAATTTCCTGTGGGAGTGTAGATAACTATTCGCATTTTTTTCATTTTGATTTTACCTAGTTTTATCTTGTTGCAATAAAACACACTTACGGATTATTTATGCGTGCGAGTGCAATTTTGTGTGTGAAAGTCCATCCATTGCAGCAAAAGGTCGTGTAGTTCTTTTAAATAAGAAGATGCGCATACCATTGTATCATTAATTATGGTAGCAGACAACGATATCAGGTTATGCCAAAATACAACTCAAGGACGGTTGTGAGTTTGGCTAGTTGCATTTCTCTGCACATACCTTTGATTTTTTTTTTTTATAGTCTACCTAAATATATCAGCTTATTGTATATCTCTATAATAACAGAAAAATCTCTAATATTGTTTGAATATGTTAGCAAATGTTAGATACAATTCATTTAGTAATTGGACGATTAACTTTAACTTCGAAAGAAAATAGAGATTTGTAAAAGTTAATGACCCATTTTTTCCTACATTTTTAACAACATTCCAACATAAAATTATACACAATTATTCTCAAATTAATTACTTTTCATTTTACTTTAACAAACAGAATAAACCTTAAAAAGAATATAAGTTTACAATCAAAACTCAAGAAAGTGCAGATTGGCCTTGACTCACCGTTGTTCATCGAAAGAGTACTGCAAATGACGTCACGATTAATCCCATGCTGGGCGGCTGCTGGGCTGTTTGCTTATAGATTAAACTGTTGATGTAATAAAAGAAGGTTGCATCAGATGTACAGAGCAGCAAACTGAAACACAAAACCGATTTCAAATTGCACGTAAAAATCTCAATCACGATTAGGTTCATCTATTTTTTCCCCCTTATGTGGGAAATTAATAAAAATTTCAGAGGCTGGAAAAAGTATACTATTTTTTCTAAATGCATAACAAGTTGTCCTGTGAGCTTAATTGCCTAAATTTCCAGTTTTATTCAACAAAACAGACCCACTTTAAAAAATAAATAAACCATAAACTAAATTTTTAAATGCTGCATGAATATATTTATTAAAATAACGTATATGTACAAAACCTTGATGCAAACAAAAAAATCAAGCAATTAACTCATTAAACATTTTATCTTTCATCACAAAAAATAACTGTATAAATGCCATGTTTTGAACTGGTTTCGTAACTTTAATGCATTCCTTTCTTTTAATTTTCTTACTTATTCTTCACACACAAACGCAAATTATTTTTATATTCTTAGCAAATAGTTTTGAATCATTGGTGGGAGATTTTTCTTTCAGTCACGAGGTCACGTCAGATTGAGTATAAACGAGATGTCTGCTTTCGAACAGTTTCACTACTTATTAATCCATCTGCTAAAACCTGGTTCGTAAATGTGGTCGAGATGATTTTGACTTCTAAGTGATGGCTCCAGCTTTGAACTTAACCAGCTGGTCTATCGATGATTCCAAATCTACCGTTGATGGCATCGTAGAGGCCAGAAGCAGCGGCGCAGTTGACCAAGTCATCAGCGTGGACACAGACCAGATTCTCCTGATCGAAGACGGTCTGATTACCGCAGAAGAAACTGTATTGTACTGTCTGGTCGATTCCATTTTCGGTATCCAGGTGATTCACACAGATGTGGAAAACTTTGCATCCGTTATCCACATCAGCGTAATAACCGTACTGGCGACTGCCGCAAGAAAATCCACCCTTGATTCCACCAACGATCAGTTCAGCGCCATCTGGCAATACCAAAGTGCCTGCGCCTGCTTGTCTTCGCACCTGTAGATGAAAAACGTTAATTAATCCTTCACAAAACCAGCTTTTAAATAATTATTTACCACAGAAGCAACAGCAATCGCTGCACAAGCGAGAACTGTAAAATTAGCATAAATGTTTTGACGTTAGTTATAAATATTAAATATCAGTAAAAATTCAATTTGTTACCAATAAGTGCTATCTTCATTTTGTTTTTAAATCTAAGCAAAGAAAAAAAATAATTTAGAGTAGGGTAATTAAAATTTCTTAATATTTTTTTTAAAAGTAAAAGCTATAGTATTGTTTCTCACCTAAACTTCAGAGCCGGACAAGAAGATGAGATGAAGTGGAATGGTTAACTCTTGTGTCTAGTGGTCCTTTTATAGGAAAAGATGCACTCTCTAATGTCATCATAAAGTCTGATGGCGGACGACTAGCAAGTTAACCCCGAAAGACGACTTAAGATTCAAGGAAAGCGGTTTAGCCAGTTACCTTTTATTACAGGTATACGTGAATTATCTTTTCTACATATACCTTTTATTAACAGCAATTTAGAAAAATTCTTTACTTTAGTCAAATCTTTCAGTAAATTTTTATAAATTTATATTATGAAACATTGCAGCAAAGTATAAATTGCAATTTAATTTTTTTTTGGTGGTAGCATATAAAGTTTGGATAATGCATTAATTATCATGATGCTAATTATGGTAAGTAGATTTTTTTAATAGAGTCAAGGCAACTTTCAACCTTCAAAATTAACAAACTATCGTAAATGTTTATTTTAATTACCATTTTTCCACTTGTTGCACTTTAGATTGAATTTTTTATATTAGTGGAAGTTGCTGTGATTTAAATTCACAACAAGAAGATTTTTACAACAGATGCTTAATTCAACATTCAACAAACTGCAGAGAATTAAGAAGGTTAGAAACCGACTTTTATTTGCCTACCGTAGCTTATTTATCGACTCAGGCCTGTACATCTTCTTCACTTTATCTTTTCAAGTGAAACAAGTAACTGACTAGTTTGCATCTTTGTACAAACATTTATAAAAATTTCCAAAGCCTTCAGAAATTTTCCTGATTTTTTTATAGCTTGTTATTCTGTAATTGTAGTCATTCATCACTAGAGGAGCAGAAAATATTTGTTAAAGATAGTATTTTTCTGAATTATTTTCTACTAATAAACAATAAATAAAATAAAATGATGTTATTTACGGGTTATCCTACGATATCGCATCCTATTTGGGCGCTTTTTTTGCGTTTTAATGTGTGTTTGATTTAGGCGCCATAAACAAATTTATGGTTGCATTTAGGCGCATATTTAAAATTATTTTGCTGCAAATTATTTTGGCGCAAAATTTCTTCAACCCACATGGGCAGTCGTGTGTGTGTTTCCTGTGTTTTCCTCTGTTTTGAAATCTTCGCCATCTCTTGCTGCCATTTGTTGACGAAATGAAAAGTTCTGATGACGTTACACAACTCCAACAACCAAAAAAATGGCGGAAAAAGACGATGCGGAAGACACGGATGTACGACGCGATGAAATCGAAGAGATACACGTTCACGACTGACACGGCACACGACACACGACACACAAAAAAAATCATCATGAGACCCACTGCCAATTTAACCATCAATTTATCCACGAAGAATTCGAGCAGCAGACACAAGGTAAAATTGGATTTATCAACGATTTATCGCGATCACATACAATGCCAAATAATATTGCGCCATAATGCAACATTGAATCGCGCCATAAATAAGCAACATTTTTAATTTAATTAATTAAAAAATGGTCGCGCCAAATTGCAACAATTAACGCCTAAATGCAATACGCCATCTTGAATACTACAGGTACCCGTTATTTAGACTAGAGGTGAATTTCTTTTTACACCGGTTGGCGCTTCGTATCGTGTGCTGACGTCATAATCTGTACTGTACCCTGTGCAATACAGTTCATATGATGACGTCAGCGCACGATACGGAGCGCCAACCGGTGTAAAAAGAAATTCACCTCTAGTGTTGCATTTGGCATCATTTAAACCCTGTGTCCTGCGGCCCGTCATATTTCGTAATTTCCCCAAAATATCTTGATTTGGGACATTGTGATGCAATTGAGCTATTTTTTAATTTGACACTAATGGGCAATGCGCTCATCGTTAGAACTATATTCTCAGATCTAAAACTTTGATCTGAGAAGTAATAAGAAGTAAGAAGTAAATTTTATAATAAATTTTTAAAACAACAAAATGTTTTGCTAATAGCAAAATCGCAATAAAATATTCTTTTAAATTGTAAAAAGGAACATTTTTTTCTTTTTAATTTTACAGCTTTTAATTCTGCTTTACATCAAATTTTTACTAACTTTCTACTAAATTTTATTATGCACATGATTGGCTTTCCATTACCACTTTTTATGGCTTTTAATCTTGTTTTCCAACTGTTGCATCTTCGAAAGAGACTTTCTAGAGTAAGATTAGGTGTAAGCTTCAATATTTCTACTTATATTTAAACATTAAACCTTTCATTTGTTTCTAGTTAAGCCTATATTTTGTCCCTAGTTTAAGCCTTTGAATACATGATCATTCTTATGGCATACTTCCTTTATTGATATATCATATCATTCTTGATTGTTACTCAAAATGATGTTATGCTATTGTAGTAAGGTTTCTTTGCAACTGAAATGTCATTATTAAATCAGTAAAGCACCAGCTTTGCTCAAGGCAACACATATTTCTTTATTCTCTCTCTCTCTCTCTTTCTCTCTTTTTCTCTCTCTCCCTTGGCTTCTTCTTTTTCACTGCATTAACATTAGCCCTAATTTAAGGGACTTAGCTTTTTAACTTTTGGCATTTAGGCCTAACCAGAGACTTGAATGACTCTCTCTCACTAATTCGCGTTTTGGATTGAGATTGCTGAGTAACATGATGATATCTTCTTTTCCCTCTTTTTGTTGGCTATTATGTGTTGGGGAAAGATGGATGAAACTGGACACGATGGCTTTGAATCACACATCTAAACTCCTTTATTCATTCGAGCTCTCGTTTGTACATCTCGACTCTACATATTTCGTACACATTCTCTTTCTCTCTCTTATTTTCTATATATATATATATATATATATATATATCCATATCCATATCCATATCCATATATCCATAGTAACTTATTATTGAAAGACAAACATAACAACAACTAACTAACTTGACAACAATATCCACGACAACTAAACAAACAATATTTTCTTTAACCTAATTAACATTATGTTACCCGCCACCTGTCGTACCGTACATGTTTTTTTTGCAAAATTTTGGAATGTTTGAAGCACCAATTTTCAGTAATACTGTATATGGCTCAAGCAAACACCTCTTTCTTTATTCTCCTCTCTCTCTTGTAGGGATGAGAACGGGACTGGAAAAGACCCGGTCCCGTTTCCAGACCCGGTCCCGAACGGGTTTAGGGACTGGTCG
>JAQFZP010002947.1:0-11750 GCA_034695745.1 Geophilus truncorum | reverse complement strand
ATTTTTTTATTTTTATTTATTATTTATTTATTTTATTTTATTTTATTTTTTTATTTTTTGGAATTTAATGCCAATTCGTTGTTTTTTATAGGTTTTGAAGGATTTGGATGTCCATCATTTACCCGAAGACGAAGTTAGTCCGCATTGCGTCAGAGTTGGAGTTTCTGCTGAGTCTGCATCCTTGCAATTAGGTATAAAAAATAATTTTTTAAAATTGAAATTTTGATTAATAATAGAAATATTTGAATAATAAATATTATTATTAAGGTGAAGATCCACTGTCATACAGTTATGATGGATGTGGCAAATCATCGACAAACAGCCAATTTAATGATTTTGGTGCGACGTTTGGAGAAGGGGACTCAGTCGCGTGTTTTTTGGTAAGAATTTGTTTTGTTTTTATTTTTTTTTTGAATTTTAAATTTATTAAAAAAATTTTAATATTTAATTAATTTATTATTTTAGAATTTGACTGACGATCCGGTTGAAATTGCATTTGCTAAGAATGGCGAAGTGCAAGACGTTGCTTTCAAAATTCCCCGGGAAGAATTGGGGGAAGTTGCGTTGTTTCCTCACGTGTTGACCAAAAATTGCTCGTTCGAAGTCAACTTTGGACAAAAAGTAGGAAATTTTGAATTTTTTAGTAACTTTTTGAATTATGACTAAAAATTTGAAAGAAAATGTTGAAATTTTTTTAAATTTTTTTTTTTTCTAATTTATTTTTAAGTTTTAAATTAAAAAGTTGTGAATTCGATGTGAAAATTTTAAGACAAATCACAAAATTTCATCAAAATTTTGAAATTCAAAAACATACTTTATATTTTTAATAAGAATTTTCAAATTTTTGTGAATTATATTATATTATATATTATATTATTATTTGTTTGTTTTTTCCAATTTTTAATTCTATTTTTTCTTACCAGGAAGCGACATTCGCCCCACTCCCCGAAGCTTACCAAGACTACACAATCGTTGGAAACATACCCATGGAAGACCGCATTCGCGCATGTCAGGGCCCCAAAACCAAAGCCGAATGCGAAGTGGTCATGATGTGCGGGTTACCCAGATGTGGCAAATCGACGTGGGTCGCCCAATACGCCGAAAAGAACCCGGATAAAAGCTACACGGTGCTGGGAGCGAGCGCAGTCATCGACAAAATGAAGGTAATTCGACATTTTTATAGATTTTTGGTAGTTTTTGGAATTTAATTTGAGTTTTTTGACGACAGGTGAACGGTCTTCCACGGAAAGACAACTACAGTGGTCGATGGGAGTCCCTGGTGGAGAAAGCGGGAAACTGCGTGAATCGGTTGGCCGAAGCTGCCGCTAGGTTTAAGAGAAACTACATTCTCGATCAGGTAGAATAGTCAGTGTTGATTTCGAGGTTAATTTTTATTTTTTTAGAAATTATTATTTTGGTTTTGCACGATAATTTTATTTTTGGTAAATTTTTTTAAGTTTTAAGTGAAAATTTTAAGGTTTTGTTGGTGAATTCAGAGATTTTTTTTATTTTTTAAGTAGAACAAAAAAAATTGAAATTAGGCCTAAAATTTTAGCTATGTTTTGGTGACATTTCAGGCCTTTTTTAAGGCCAATTTTCGCAAATACTCACTGAATTGTCTCAAAACCGAATTTTTTTCTATATTTTTACAATTTTTTTTCACCAAAATGTGAGGTAAAACACTTCAAAAAAAAATATTTTTTTCAAAATTTCGAATTTTTCTTTTAAAAAAATACGAAATTTTGAGAAAAAAAAATCATCACACAACATAAGGTAAGTTGCTCAATTTCCCACCAGTGGGCATACAACACAACAAAAGGTTGGTATTTTCATTTCTATCTCCAAACATTAACCAAAAAAACAAAACGTTAGTTCCGTGGGCTGTCGCTTGGGGGATTTATTAAAAACGGATATTCAAACAAACAAAAAGGTGCGCTAGATTTACACATTTCTACTCAAATTGTCGTGCATAAAATGCATAAATATCCGTTAAAACTTTTAAAAAGTTAAACAGCATGCACCTGTGTCTAGAAATTCCCGAGTCCAACCGGTCGGAGCAGCAGTGCCAAAAGGTGAGTCGGTAAGCCTAAAATAAAAATAAAACGGAATTTAAAGACATGAAGGCTCAAAAAAAGGAGAAAAATACAAAATAAGCATCTTACTTTGTCTAGAACTTATCATTGCAGAGCCTTCAACGATAAATAGCAGCGCCGAAGATGTTTGTGGGGGTCGGGTGGTGGGAAAAGGAGATTTTGTTTTAAAGAAAAACGGATTTTTTTGGGGAAAAAAAGTGCAAAAAATATGAAAAAAAATCGCTCACGTCGGAGTTGATCGTGATTTCTTTGTCCACATCCACTAGACCAATGTATTTGCATCGGCCCAGAGACGCAAAATGCGGCCTTTTGAAGGTTTCAAGCGCAGAGCCGTAGTGCTCGTGCCATCTGATGAGGAATTCAAAACCAGAATTGCCAAACACGAAAAAGAGGAAGTCAAAGATGTGTCGGATAATGCTGTGCTCGAAATGAAAGGTAGGGATTGAGTTTGAAAAAATGAAAAATTTTATTATGTATTTTAAAAAAAAAAAATCCAAAATGGGTTTCATTAATTTTTTTTTTTTTGTTTTGTTCTGATCGGTCGAAAAACAAGTCAAATTCCGGAAGTTGGTTTAGAAATGGTTTTTGAGGGTTTATTAGGTATTTTTTTTTATTATCGTTTTCGGTGTGTGAAAACCCAAAATTTGATTATTTTTCCCGAAACCGGAAGTTGATTTTTTTTAAATATTAACTTCACTTTTATCGGGTTTTTGACTGTTTTTCGACTTGATTGTTGATTTTGTGGTTAGTTTTTGGTTTAGAGTGAAAACCGGAAGTGGATTTTTCTTAAAGAAAAATTGCAATTTAAAAAAAAAATAATTTTTTAAAATTTTTTTTTTTTTTTTGTAGCTAATTTTACGTTACCGGAAGTTGGCACGTTTTTCGAGGAGGTGGAGTTCGCCGAGTTACCGCAAACCGAAGCGGCCGAGTTGATCGAAACGTACCGCAAAGAAGGTCGCGCCGCACTTCCGCCGCCCGAGAAGCGATTCAGATCGAACGATCGTGGCGGGCCGCGCGGGAATCGGTTCGGGCCACCGCCAGTTCATTCTAGGGATAGAGATAGGGGTAAGAGTTTGGTAGAGTTTTGAAAGATTTTTTGTTTTTAAGTGGTAATATTTGTGAAATGACAGTGATGATTAACACTATTATCTTCTTTCCCCGTCTGATTGAGTGTGATGATTAGTGTTTTCTGAGTCTGTGGCGGGAAAATTCAGATTTTTGAATTTGAATTTTTTTACTTTGAATACAGAGTTTTTTTTTGAAGTTGGATAATTTAGGTTTTTATTTTTTTTTTTTTATTTTTTTTTTTTTTTTCAAATAAATTTTTTGACTTAGTTCAAAATTCAATTTTAGTGAGTTTGTATTAAACTCGTAGTTTTGGCGCCAAATTAGATTTTATTTTATATATTCACAATTTTTTTTAATTTTTTTTTTTTTTTTTTAATATCAATTTTTTGAATTTTTGATTTTAGAATTTTTTGATTAGGCTGAAAATTAAATTTTAGTGAATTTTTGTTACATTTGGGGGCAAATTCAAATTTTGAAATTCAAAAAGTTAATTCAACTTTTTATTTATTTATTTTTTAAAATTTCTACTTGAAAATTTTCAACATTTTCCAACTTCTTGAATTTACGGATGCAAAAGCGAGCCCGATTAACAAATTACTTATTTTCTGGCGTTTTAGGTCGCAACGACGATCGCCGTGGTTACAACTCGCCCAACCGAGGCGGGTACGGTTCGCCTGGTCGCGGCGGCGGCGGTATGGGCGCCGGTTACGGCGGTTACAGAGACACCCGTAATTCAGGTGGATACAACAGGGGTAAGGGCCCTCCATTTATTCAGATTACGATCCAAGACGTACAACATTTTGTCATTTTTTCTTTTTACAACAAATATAAAGCTTTTTTCTTTTCTTTTCTTAATTTTTAATTTTTTTTTTTTTTAAATCATAATTTTGTGATTGTAATGAGTGTGTGTTATTTTCAGGTCAAATGGCGCCATATCGTGGTGGTGGAATGAACCGCGGGGGCCCTGGTGGTAGAAATCAACATTCAGGAGGCCGAGGACCGCCGAGAATGAACCGAAATTACGGTGGATATAATCGAGACCGGTCACAAAATTCGCAGATGAGCAAAGATTATGTAAGAATTGAGTTTTTACTTGTGAATTGTGTTTTAAGTTTATAGAAAACTGTCGGTAGATGGCTCGTGAAATTACATTTGGGTGTTAAAGGAAAAATTTAAATTTTTGAATTTTTTTTATATTCTTTGATCTGAAATTCAATGCTCCAATTCCTTCAAATAATGATGATAATAAACACTTAATGGTCTTCTTTCCCAGTCTGAGTAAAAACATGACGACCAGTGTTTAAAACGATCTGAAACTTATTTCATTAACATTTCTTTTTCAAAAAACATTCCAAAATCGCACATAACTTATGAAAAAATACTTTTTTTTTCCACTTTCAGAAGAGTTCGGGCCACGGCGGCTACCGCGGCAGCAATTATGGCCACGGCAACTACGGTCAAAACTACGGCTACCAGTCGTACAACTACAGCGGCGCAGCGAGCGACTACGGCAGCGGCGGCGGCGGCTCGGGCTCGCACTCCTCAAACTCCGGCTACGGCCAGTCGCAGTGGAAACAATCAGGTATGTATCCCACAATCCCCAAGGGTCGGACAAACTCGAAAATATCGACGACAGGGTAAAAAAAAATTCTGTAAAAATCTTGATAAATTTGCAAATTCTTTTTTAAAAATCTCAAAATTTACAAATTCAAACATCATTTGTTGAGATTTGCATTGGATCGGGATTTGTAATGATTTGTTTGAATTTGGAAGATTTTTGAAGAAAATCTTGATAAATCCCAACAAATCTTTGTATTTTAGTTCAAAATGTGCGAGGTTTAGGTGATGACATCAAGATGGCTATTAAAGTTTCCATTGATGACGTCATCGATCACGTGAATTTTTTCAGAAGTTGATAAATTCGAATAAATTCACTCTGAACTTAATATATTATTATTAAACTTAAAAAAAAAATTGAAGTTAAATCTTTGATCAAATCCCTAAAATTCTCCACAAATCTTAAAAGATTTCTACAGATCTCTAGAAATCTTTAAAACTTTTTATCTCGACAAAAATCAAAAAATTTGCTCGTCGATTGGTTTTAGGTTTGTCCAACCATCTCTCACAATCCCCTTAAAAAAAAAACACGCCCTAAATTCCACCTTTTATCACTACCCAAGGTTACGGAGGAGGCGGCAGCGGTGGTAATCAAAGCTACGGGTCTGGAGGTTACGGGAGTCAACCGAGCTACGGTCAGTCATCGCAGGTCAGCAGCTACAACCAGCAGCCGGCCGCCACCAGTCAGTCGTCGCAGCAGACACAGCAACAACAACAGTCGTATTATAACCAGCAACAGTACTACAACCAACAATGGTCTCAGTGGAATCAGCAGAACCAGCAATACTACAATCAGTACTATAACCAGTACTACAATCCCGGCTACGGAAACTACGGCTCCCAGAGTGGCGGCAGTAGCAGTAGCAGTCAACAAAAATAGATTTTATTATTTCTTTTTGAGTTTTTTCTTCAAAAAAAAAGTCATTTTTTTCTTTCTTTTTCTTTTTTTTGCATTGAAATTAAAGGGGATGGTAATACTGGAGTTGATGCTGGGTTTGATCAATAGATGGCACTACTGTTTAATGTAGAAATTAGTATGGTAAGAATTTTTTATTTATTTTTGCTTATACAACTCTGTCGGTGTTAAATTATGTCATTAACCTCAAAAACTTTCAGTTTTGTTTTTTTTTTTTAATTTGAAGAATTTCAATTAGACCTAAAATGCAACTTTGGGTTAATTTAATCTTTAAATGACGTCATAAACAATAAAATCACCAAATTTTAAAAACAAAACTGAAATTTCGTGTTTAAAAACTCAAAGAAAAAAACTTTAATTCTAAAACTACACTTCCGGTTTAATTAACCCAAAAATTCGATTTTTATGATTTAAAATTCCGTCGTAAAATTTCATTTTAAAAAAAATTGAAAGTTTTAAAATGGCAACTTCTATACATTATAGTGGCGCCATCTAGTGGTCTAATTTAGCGCTAAATATCGGGTTAACAGCCTCCTTAATGATCAGTCACTCCCTCCATTGCCATTATCAATATTAGACACGTTTAGAAACGAAATGTAATTATTCATCTTATTCTCCCTAACCTCTGGCGGCAGTTTTTAGCACTTGAAATTTAAAACGGTCGTTTCTTTTTTTGTTTTTAAATTTTAGTTGGTAATGTAGCGATGTAAATTTATTTAAAAACTGATTTTTTGTATAAAAAGCTGTTTAACTGTCGCTTTTTTTGTGTTTTTCGTGGTTTATCTCGTGCATAATCCTCATTTATTCAGCAGATGTTTAACTTTTTGTATTTTTAAGAGTAGATAACGTGATGTCGAGTGCATTGTTTGCACTGATTGAGTAATTTAGATTTATTATCTTGTGGAATACAATCACTGACCCACTTTCCTTGTTTCTTCTCTTTTGTTTTGTATTTGGTTATTTTTTGATTTCTCATTGATAAGATTAAAAAAATCTCGGAAAATAAAATTTCTAAAAACCATTTGGTAAAATTTATTTCTGTTTTACATTTTGGTTAGTTCAGTAAAAAAATAATTTGATTTATGTGGACTTTTTTTTTTTTTCAACTACCACGTGGTTTTTCATTGGCTAAAACGTGAAAAGCGGCACCTAGCGCCCAACTCAACTCGTGACCTTCGACCTTCTTTCTGAGCTGAAAAAGATGAAAAAAAAATATTATTTTTAGGCCTTAATGTGAGAAATTCATCAATTTTAACATCTCTAAGTAACCGGAAGTGAGATTTTTCTACTGTTGATTTTTGTGTTTAAAAATTTATTTAAAAAAAATGAGGTATAAAAATGAACTTAGGTATATTTAACTCTGAATATCAGAAAGTCTAAAATGCACTTCCGGTTAATTTAATCCCAGTTACATTATTATAAAAAATAATATCACCAAATGTCAACCTCAAAACCCTTAAACTACAACTTCCGGTTTAATTAACCCCGAAATTCAAATTTAGGAGTTGAAATTACGTCACAAAACATCATCAAAACTTACAATTAACTTCTTATCGACTTTTAGACCTAACCCACTGTTAAGTAACGACGAAATATATGTTAAATCGAGACAAGCAAACGGTTGCTCGGTATTAGCATTTCTACACGCAATTTTCGCCGCTTTAACGTAATCACTGACCGACACATCGCCACCTTTAAACGGATCTGGAATTAATTTGAACAGTTAGTCTTAATTTTGAAGTTTGTACTGAAATTGTCAATTTCCAAGTTTTCAAAATTTTTTGGTTTACTTGTACCTATTAATCCATTTTCAGTCGCCCGGTCAAAGTAATAAGACATAGCGTAAATGGTTTGCAGCTGTAACTCTGGAGGTGAGTAGACTTTATGATTGACTACTTTATTCGCCACTTTTAGGCATTCTTCGAAACGTAGAACGCGGTTGTTTTTTGATTGCACTGAGTTCTTGACAGGCGGAATCTCTTGGATAAATTTACCCCTAGAATAAACACAAAAATTTTATTTTAAAAAAATTGGGAATTTGGGTGTTGATGAAATTTTGTTGTGAGTTTTAGGGTTTTTGGAGGTGAAATTTTTGAGTTTTGAATGTTTTTTGGTGAATTTAAATTGAGATTTAAGTTTAATTTGATTAATGTCGTAGTTTTTAGATAAATTTCGTCAATTTAATCGGTTTTGAAAGCAGAGTTTTCTGTTTTCACTTAAATGTTTACTATTAACGTGGTTAACTATTAACTCGTTAAAATTGTCGACTTTTACTTCAATTCTGTCAACTAAAAATTTTACTAATTTAACTATTATAACGCAAAGTTTTAAGGTAAAATTTAAAAAAAAAAAACAAAAAAAAAAAACCGACAAATTGTAGAATTTTACTTCCAGTTTGTTGATTTTATAACTAATTTAATTTAGTTCGTCGATTTAACCCTAAACCCACCAATAAAACATCAAAAATGCAAAATTTCACGTTTTTAAATTTTCATTAATTTCTCAACTCTTTACATAAAATTCTAAAGTATTTTCCAAAACAGATAAAATTTAACCAAAAAAAAAAAAAAAAAAAAAAAAAAAAAACAAACCAAAATTAAACTCAAATTTCACCAAAAAACCAAAATTAAACACAAATTTCACCAAAAAACCCAAAATTAAACACAAATTTCACCAAAAACCCAAAATTAAACACAAATTTCACCAAAAAACCAAAAATTTATCTCAAATTTCAAACGTACTTAACCAAATACTCCCTATTTGCGTACAACCACTTTTTATTCACGATTGAGTGTACACAAGGACTGATAAAATGCGAACTTTGTTCATCGTTCGTTTGATTTCCCGCTTGTAAAATTCCAAGACGCGCTGCCATTAAACCCAACCCTAAATAACTAAAAAAAAAAAAAAAAAAAAAAATTTAAAAAATTACCATTTTTTAAATTTATAATATACGGTACCTATGGATGTATAAATTCAAACTACGACCAAAAACCACTACATTATGAATGTCTTCTTTTTCCGCGGCTGAAAGAGTTTGTTTATCTGCCACCAGGGTCACTTGTGTTGACCCACCACCTAAATCCAAGGACGCCATCATGTCCTCATCATTTCCAGATAAAGTATCTGTTAAAAAAATGTGAAAATTTGAGTTTTTTATAATTTTTTTTGTTGTTGATTTTTGGTTTTTACGAACCTAAAAGGAAGTTAACTGTGAACCAAGAATATAAACCTTCGTCAGTTCCGTCCATTATTGATACAGAATCGGGGGTGACTAAAAAAGTGCAATTTGTAAATAATTTCCTAACCTGAAATGATGTGGGAAAAATGGTTAAATCTTTTTAGTTTTGGAATGGAAATTTTAAAGTTTTGGCAGTTTTAATTTTTTGAATTCAGAATCGAATTTTGAAGAATTGTTTGAATTTAGACTAGAATTTTGAAGAATTGTTTGACTTTAGACTAGAATTTTGAATTTTTTTTGAATTTACAGTAGAATTTTGAATTTCTTTGAATTTTGAATGAAACTTTTTGAATTGAAACGAATTTTGAATGTTTGCTTGAATTTCGAATGAAAATTTTTGAATTCAAACACATTTTGAATGTTTGCTTGAATTTCGAATGAAATTTTTTGAATTTTATTAGAATTTTATGTGAAATTTTTTGAATGTAAAATTTTTTTGAATTTTCCTTTCTTTTTACTTCGAATTTTGACTAAAATTTACAAGTTTTCAATTCAGAACTGAATTTAATTTTTTTTTTTAAATTCAAGATTGAATTTCAAATTTCTAAATACATTTTTAAAATTTTTACTTCATTTAAAATTGCTTCCGCTTGAGTTCCAGGCAAAAGCCGAAGCCCAGCGGTAGCTTTTAAAACTATAGGCGTATGACTCCACGCCGTCTGTGGAATTAATTCCTTGGCCTTTTCTAAAAGGGGCACTAAACTCAACGCAGCCTGCAAAAAAATCATTAAAAAAATCAAAAATTACAAAAAATGACCTCAAAAAACAAGTTTTCCCCATTTCTTAATTACTTTATCTGGAGCATCGGCATATGAGGACAGTCCTGGTTTAATTTCTTCAAAATATTCCTCCTTTAACTTCAAATTCCCATCTAATTAAATACAAAAAATATTTAAAAAAAATATATTAAAAAACTCAAAATTTTTCAATTATTAACTTAAAATTCAACTAAAATTAATTTCAAGTCCCAAAAACAACTAAAGCCATTTTTTTATATCAGAAAATCACCAAAAATCATTTTTCAACCCTAAAAAATTTCTAACTTAATGTTTAAAAAAAACACAATTACACAAACTACACTTTTTTCTTCTAAACCCCTAAAACCCAATTTCACACCCTCAAAACCCCATTTTTTTAACCCCAAAATTAATTTTAAGTCTCAAAAAAATAACTAAAACCAATTTTTTCCCATCAAAAACTTACAAAAATAATATTTTAACCCTAATAAAAAAATTCAAACTAAAAAAAGTCCACTTTTTCATCATTGTAAACCCAAAGCCCAACTTCACACCCTCAAAACCACATTTTTTAACCCCAAAATTAATTTTAAATCTCAAAAAAAAAAAAAAAAAAAAAAAAAATAAAAAAATTAAAAAAAAAATTTTTAAAAAATAAAAATAAAAAAAAAAATTTTAAAACCCCAAAAAAAAATTCAACCCTTAAAACCAATTTATTTACCAGCAAAAACCCGATGAAATGTAAACACAAGTATCCTCGATCCCGTACTTCCAGCATCAAACATAATCGCATATTCCTGCGCTTGGAAACCCATAGCAACGCTCAAATGGTCTTCAAAACCAATCGCATGATAATGTGGTTTCAAAGGATATCTTCCAAACACCAACTTAAAAGCCAAACTCCCCATCGCCAGCACCACCATCAAAACAATGCATTTTCTCAACGTGAAAACACGGATCGGCGCTTCCGGTAACATAATACTCTTTTTCTCCCAACTCCCATTCGATACCTGAAACAAAAACAGAAATATATATCAAACATTACACCTGTGTTTACCACCTGATTAAATAAAAGAACAATAAAACACGTGTTTCCACACAATTTCGGCCATCTTTAGATGTTTCTTAAAATTTTTTTCCGAATTTTACAGTTATCACCAAATTTTTTTTTTTTTTTTTTAAGTAACGTGTTTTAGTGTTTTACGTAACGGTTTTTACCAGTTTTTCAGTCTTTCGGTGCCTTATTTCAGCCGGCATTGTTGATTTTGCGGTGGTTTTTTACAGTTTGGTGCCCGTTCGAGACCGTATCATGTTTTCTGTAGGATAAGATAAGGGTTTTTAAAGTTGATTTGAGCATTGTGATAAATTTTTACCATAATTTGGGGCCTCGACACGACGACACGTAGATATCATACAAACAAATCATTAAATTGAAAAAACAAAACCGGTTACATAAATGTTTCGCTGGTGGTGCCAAGTTTTGGTGTCCTAGTGGTGGTTTTTGGAATTAGTTTTTTTTTATTATTTTTGTTTAGTTAAGTAAAAATTAACTGTTTTGACACTGAGCATGCTTAGTGTTATTAATTACGTTATTTAATGTTTTTATGATATTTTAAGAAGTTTTATAAATTACTTAGCGGTGAATTTTGTAACTATCTATGGGAGATTAATGGAGCCCTAATTCCCACAAAATTCGTGGCATTTATGATACAGTGGCGTTGGGCGTTCCTAGCGGAGAAATTAGTAACTAACAATTACATAAACTAAGAAATAGAAATAAAATAATAACGTTATTTTAAAAAAATTTAAAAAATTGTTGTTTTAATATATTTAGAAGTAGTTTAATCATTTCTCTACCGCCAAATTTTAAAATTACTAAAATTTTCGCTGGTTTTTAATATTTAATCTCCAAACCAATAATCTACCGGTAAAATTCTTAACTACTAATCATCACATAAACAGAAAATAACCCTCAAGATAAATTAATTGCGTAATTAAAAAACACAAAAACCTTAAAATAAAATAAAATCGAAGTTAATATTTTTAAATTCCCTACTGCGCATGCGTGGTGAGGGAAA
>JAQFZP010002946.1:0-11753 GCA_034695745.1 Geophilus truncorum | reverse complement strand
CTGAACAAGTGTAAACGCCAGAGTTTCTGAAACTTTGGAGGTTATGTAGAAAAGTGGTTCAAGTGTGAACTAGGCATTATACGGTACTATTGCTCATTTAGTTGAGTTTGGATGAGTCCATTTTGTTTTAGACAGCTTAAGCAGCTTAGACATGCTTAGAAATATTCATAAATAGGGAGGTAAGGCAAGAATGCAGGTTTTATAACAATGTCTTTGATTACAAAGCAAACTTTGAATTTAACTATCTTTTATTGTATTACCGTACTGTATGCGTTGAAAAAATAATTTTAGGGAATAAAATAATTCAGTATGATAATTGTTTTTGTATCAATTTTAGGCGATTTCATTATGGTTGAGTCGGGAGCTTTCCTTGTAAGGCTCCAGACTTTTCACCAACGAATAATGAGTTTTGTAAAATTTCAGGTAGCGTTTAGTGTGTATTTTACTTCTACCGTTACCAGGGGTGGACTGGCCATATGGGCATTTGGGCAATGTTCGATGGGCCGGTACCGCTGGGTACCGCTGGGTATACAATGGGCCGCTGGCTTGGACTAAAAAATTGCTGGGCCGACTTGGTAGGTGAAGAATGTCCGAGCCGGTTTTAAGACCCAGTCCGCTACTGACCTTTACATACTTTTTCTATCAGTAATGTTGTTGTTAGTGCTCAAAAGAAGACCGAAAGCGTGAACCAATGAACGTTTGTATTTTAGATTGGGCTGCTTGAGCGTCATTACAAATTTTGTGTAATTTCAATTTACTCGTGTTGGGTTTATTTTATTTTATTTTTTTGCCAAATGACAAGAGATGGCACTGGCGTCATATAACGTGCTTAAATACAAGAAACTTCCTGTGCGTCATCAACTTACCTGATGGAGTTTGCAAACTTTAATAATTGACGGACACTTCAAGGCTACTTAAGGGTGCATTTAATCTTAAGCAGCATATCTTAATAAACAGCTTACGGCAAATTACATATTAGCTTTCACATAGAAGCGAAATCTCCAGAGGAATTCGACGAAAAGGTTTAAAAATGGGGGCAGCCACAAACTGGATGATCCTAAATTTGATATTACCATTTCGCTTAAAATAAACTGGTACTTATTTTCATTAAATTCTAAGTGCAGTGCAGATTAAATGCTCGTGAAATTGATTATAAGTTGTAAGTTAAAAGGAAATTTTAAATCGCAAACTCTCTAATGCTTGTCATTCAAAAGTAAACTCGAATTAGACATTTCATTCTGTATCTACAGTATTTCCAGCTGATATGTTTCTTTGTTGACTCTGATTAGGTTAGATTTAATTTAAACACAAAAGGCGATTCTTTCCATTCAAAAGTAAACTGGAATTAGATAAATCATGATATATCAGTGATTTGGGCATTAAGCTGTTTTCGGTGACCCGAGTTTTGGCATTTTGCGAAATCCGCACTTACCACTCTGAACACCAGACGTGTTTGAGAGACTCCGATGGAGAAGAGCAATTGTGTGGAGTTAATCACGCATTTAAATATTGACGTTCACCACTTTTAATGACTTTAGCCTGCATTTTGAATTGCCAAGAAGGTGTAGGTGAGCTGAGAGTGGAAGGGAGACGAGACGAGAGAGGGAGCGCTACGAGATTTTAACAAGAGCATTTTCTCCTTAAATTAATGTCGAATTAAGCCATTAGGACAACGCCATGTTGCCGTAATAAATTCATTCTTTCAAGACTTCTTCCTTGCTCTCTAGAGGAATTTAAGACACGAGCAACGAAACTTGGCGCTGCGTTATTGGCGTTCGTTGGGTATGACGTCATTACCAAAATTTTACCCCGTAAGTACCAATTAATTTGCAAGTTTGCATTTTTTTTCTTCTATTCAAATTTAGTTCTAAACTAAGAAGTCAAGGTACGTCGCGAGATATGATTTTTTAGGGGTGGTGGATGGTGGTGGAGGGTGGTGGTAACCCTTTATCCATGCAATTATCCGGATGAGTGAGAGAGGGTAGAGACTCGGGGTGAAAGTGTTGCAATTGTGCGGTTAATGGGGGGAAAAAGAAACTGAGTGTCCAATCAGTTTAATGGGCATTCAAGGCGGTTTGAAGGGAAAAAGCAGTTGCAACTGGAAGGAATTAATGGTCACAGGTAAGACGTAAAAGCTCTAATTTTAGCGTTTGACACAAAATGGCGCGAGTTGAAATTGGAGAGGATTGTGAAGGGAAGTTTAATTTCACGTTGCCACTCGACTAAATAAGGAAAGATTGAGGGGAGCGGTCAGTGAGTGGAAAAGGTCATTTGGCTTCGGTTAATGGGGAATTAGAAATTAGAAATTGGCGAAAATGAAAGGAAATGGTTGGGGCGAGGATCGACACTGTTTAAGAATGCACGAATACTTGTGCGGTTGATGTTTGTCCAATTATGTGTTGGTTAAGGGCAAGTGTCTTGCGCCATAAGGTATTTAGTTGGTGTCCATAGTGTCCATTTGGGTCATGTGCGTGCATTGTACAGTTTGGCATGCCAATGTCCATGTCGGATTCTTCTAGTGGGAGTGGGGAATGAGGCTTAAGGTCACTAGCTGATGTTCTGGTCACGAGCGAACTGTCGCAATCCTATAGCAATCCGAAAAGATTCGGGGATCATCTTCAAAACAAAAACCTAGGAGCAAAAAGAAGCGAGTTGTGGCAAAGAGACCAACCAATAAAGCGGAAAGAAAGAAAAATGTAAACCTCAAATCCCATCGAAGGCAAAATCCGAAAATAAAAGAAGTGAAAAAAGACGAAGAAAGATAACCAGTAGCTTTTATCGGTTCGATTGCAAGAGACCTCTAGTTTCAGTGTAAGCTACTAGTGGAGGAGCCACGACGAAGTCCGGAGTCCGGAGTCTCCGTTAAACAACACCATTATAATGATTTTTTTTATGAGAAAATGGTCTGACGTAATTTTTTTAAGGTATCGAGTCTTTTAAGGGAGGTTTTCTAATAGCTGAATATCGTTACCTTAAAAAATGTTCAATTTCGTCCTGGAGAAAGTGTGAAATCTAAGAACTAAACAAATTATTTCATAATTAAATTTTTATTTTTAGTGTACAAGTATATACGGTACTATTCCAAAACAATTTTCTACAATCGTACCTTTAAAATTCCTAAATTTGGGCATATCATACATTTATAAGCAAACTTATATTTCCTTTTACCATCGATTTAAAAAAAAAAAAAAAAAAAACCCGAATGTTAAATTTTTTCTCTCTAAATCATATTTTGAGCTGAGGCCTCGAGAGTTTTCAATTTCCTAGCATTTCTTCCACTTCCTTGGAAATGTTTGTTAATTATTGAAACCCTGGAAAAATATACGACGAACCATTCATCTTGTACTTTTAAAATGATCCGCACTATACTTCTTCTCTGTCGCCGTCCTGCACTTTTTTCGTCCATTTTTTTCTTCTTCCCAACTGATAAAATATCACTGAAAAAGCCATAAAGTACTGATCTGTTGTGTGGCACTGGGAGCCATTGCTTTCCCTTTTTTTGCAAGGATTCATGGGACGTGATCACCGCACCGCACCGCACCGCACCGTACTCGACCACCACCGCACCACCCCACTTCTTGGATGGCTCGAGCCTAATGTCCCCTTCCACCATCAACAAAACTACCCCCACCCACACTTCTTCTTCCTGGCCATCCCTCAAACTAACCTCTTCGCTGACATTTGCAACGACCTGCTGAGGTCAGCACGGGTCTGGACTCAGGAGAGGGAACGCGCAGGAAAAAATAATAAGTGCGAAAGCAAGAAACACGAGTGATTTAGGCGCCGACATCGAGTGCGAAATGAAGTGTTGCCATGTTGTTTTAATTGTAGCCATGAATCTCTGATTATGATCTTTGTTTAAAGTCGAAATTGCGAGTTTGTGGGCTGTTCTAAGTCATGTGACAGCGAGAAAATTATGATGCAATTACTATAGGAGAGCCAAGTGGTGCTGATGGCGCCAGCATATGGAAGGATTTTAATGGAATAGGGATAAACACGTGTCAGCAAAGGGTGGGTCGCGAGCAAAATCGAAATTGAAAGTGCTACAATGGCGTGCGGGGGCTGCATTGATGTAGAAATGTATTTTTTCACCAGCTCAATTGACGTTTGACAGGATAAACCTCTTAAGTTATGAGTTTGTTGGGATTTTGAGTTTTCTATGGTGTTATTCGTTTTTCTTTTTTCTCTTTTTTTTTTTTTAAAGGGATTCGTTTTCCGAAACTTGCTTCATTTCTAAGGGTGCGAAGGAATTATGACGCCATAATTTCCCCCTACCCTCGTAATGTTTTGCAGCTTGCTTTGCCGAAGATGTAATAAATTGTCATAACAATTTTCTCGTAATTTTTTTCTCTCCCTTCCGTATTTGGTGCGAGCGAATGAATGTGGGTGTTCGATTTCAGGATTATGTGGGATTGGTGTTTTAATCTCTTGATTGGATTTTTTTTGCAGAGCAGGAGCAGAGGGTGAATAACTAAAAGCTATTTTCGGAAAGTTTTTTTTTTTTTTTTTTTTTTTTCAACTGAAGTCTCGGTAACAAGTCTCGCTAAATATTCAGTTTAAAAAAAAATTTTGCCAATAAAAAATTAAATACTTTTAAAACCAGTGATATGGGTGTAAATTTACGATTTTTATGTGTCCATACTCTATGTGGTAAGTTTAAGTTTACGGTGTGAAATAATTTTCGTAAAAAATAGTTTCTAGTCAAAGATATGTTGACAAACTCTTCGTCGTGATTCGTGCTCTCTTTAGGCGTCGGTTACACAAACTCCCAGAAGCAGTCTTCGTTTTCCCCATCCAGCACTTGTTTTCGGCCACTCGAGGCCAACTTTAGTGGTAAAATGACCCTCTGGCGACGATGTTGGATGGAGGTAAAGGGTCAACAGTGGTGCACCAACCAAATTCCTCTCATTTTCCCTTCTCCCGACACAAACGAGCCTAATTTGAGACGTGCGGTTGCACTTTACCTGCGTAATTACACGGCGCACTTCTTGAAAACCCCATTCGGCGTTTTTGAAAAGTTGACGCGCTTAAAGGGAGGAAAGGGCGGTTTAAAATTTATCTGGAATGATAGTCCATCTTTTTCTCTCAATTGAACGCCCTTAAGGGTGAATTGTTCAGTGATGTTGAGCAGCACGTTCCATTTGAACGCTGTGTGTGTATCGTTGGATGTGATCCAGGTCCGTTCCCTTGCGGCCGATTTCTTGTTCTCGCCCAACTTGGCCCCGGAATCTCCCATGGGAATCGGCTCACTCACCTAAACCGACTTCTTTTACGATCCAATGACCGCTGTCGATTAAAGAGCTGCCAGCTTCAAGGTGATCTTTGTGTCGGTCTCTGAGGCAGACGCTGTTTGCTGTCGATATAAAGCATCCGGTTATTTCCATACACCAGAGTACTAGCTGTAAACTAATATCCGAAACGATTCTCGGAGTTTCATTACCTGGATTTTTGCTAGTATTAAAGACCAGGTTGACTTCTAGAATTAAATAATAAAAATCAATATCCAACAAGTAACAATTTTCAAAAAGACTGAAACATAAGAATTAAGGCATCGCAAAAGGAAAATTTACAAAACTTACACAATTTAAACTAAAATTTAAAACAACAACATCATTGACTGGATTCTTTGAAAATCATTTTTAGTGGGGCGCCATCTATTATAATTAATTGTATTACTTACAATTTATTTATATAATTGGTTGCGTTGATTGTCTGCTTTTAGGGTGGGTTAAGGCTGGAGTACAAGCACATAGATCACGTGATGAGTGTACGCTGGTGCACTTGCAAACAGTGAACTGCAAGAACACGATGCACAGTGTAAAATACTTTAAAAGATATTGTAACATCATTTCTGGCAATAAAATGCACAGAACATGATTCATGATCAGGAAAACGGTAGAAAGGATTTGTTTTCTGCAGTTTTCTTCATTGTGTATCATGTTTTGTGCATTTACAAATTGTTTTATCACAAAGCTAAGACGAAAAGAAAAGAACAAGTACAAAATCATCCGGTAACACGTTCGAATTACAAATGTTCTTGTAATAAAAATAAAAAATTTACAAATTTATCTTTGTTGCTAAAAGTTATGATTACCGGTATTAAATTTATTGGTCATTTGTTTTTTGTTTAACTTAAAAAACCTGGCACCGACGTGTCGAGATGTGCCATTTCTATAAAACAATCGTCTGCTTCAACAGCTTCGCTTTGTCTGCGCATGCGCATGCGTTCGCTTATGCTCTAGCTGCTTTTCCTATCGAGGTGTGCAGGATAACATACTCCGGGCACAAGAAAGAGCGCGTTCCGGCATCATGCACTTCCGGTGCTTCGAAACATAAAACGGCTGGACCTGCGTTCCATGCGCTGTGAGTGCACTTCGAGGCAGATAATGTTGGATGCAACTATTGTTGATAGTTGCTAAGATTTTGTTGTCGGAGCGCTTAAGAAACTGTAACTAATAATAATGCCTTCTGATGCAGCTGACTAAATTGTGAGTTATATAAAAAACTGGATTTTACTCATTTCGGCGGTGACAATTTTTAACGTCGTTACTAAACTGTGAAAAGGGGTGACAGTCAGTCGTCTTTATTTTCCGGGCAAATTTAATCGTTACCTCAGTAAAAACTAGTGATAAAATTTTAATGAATGCGACTTCATTAACGACAAAAACTTTGGCAAATTAACGACGAAATTCGATAGCAGACGTCTTCCAACAAGTTACAAAAAAATAAAATAAACTCTAGTTTGTATATAGTTTTAAGCATCTTCAAACACTATTTAAATAAAAATAAAACATAAACTTGAGTTTATTTTATTTAAAAGAAAGAAAAAAAAATTTAACGTGAGAAACTCCAGCAGCTGTCTATGAAACTTGGTCTCTTTTCAGAGACAGACCGGTCTCGATCGAGGAATATTTCAATGTAAATTCATGTTGTCCACCAGTTTCGTCGAGCCACTTGAACGAGATCAACGGGAACACAATACAAGGAGAAATTGGATAGAAATAAACGTGGGTCCAGCAATTCGAATCAAAATCAGATTGCAGTCGGCGAAACTGATGAACAGCTAGATCTCATTTCCTGTTTCGCCACCGCGCGGCGCTGTTCGAGTAGCATCAATTCAAATCCGTGTTTTCTAACATAAACTAGATTGGCGGGAAAAACGCAAAACGACTGTTGTTTATTCACCA
This sequence comes from Geophilus truncorum, assembly GCA_034695745.1. NCBI lineage: Eukaryota > Metazoa > Arthropoda > Chilopoda > Geophilomorpha > Geophilidae > Geophilus > Geophilus truncorum. The sequence goes on along the minus strand of JAQFZP010002946.1, from coordinate 4,566 downwards.
AGTGCTTTGTATTAATTCAACACGACTGTTGACTGTTGCTGTTGACTGTCAAATTAACAGCTTCCCCTTTGGCTGGCTTCACTCCTTAGTTATTTATGGATTCCTGTGAAATGCAATTTATCACTCGAACATCTAATCAAAACCTAGTGCCTTCTCTAGCCGCACACACATTTACACGGACTACTTTTAAAAATGAAAGAAAAAAATTGCGAAGAATTTTTTCGCTTAAATTAATTTAATTGCAATACACCAGATGGCTCCGTGCACTTTAGTGTACGGCTGAAGGAGTGTTGTTGTTGTTGGTGGTGGATGCTGTTAGCTATTTATTTGTATTAGTCAAGTGGACTTTGTGTTTAATTTGCCACGTGGTTGGATGTGATAATCGCTGGTGACCTGCTCTTGTATACGGGAGTCACGTTTCGTTGATTGCACGCACTTCATCAGCATCTCTTTGGACGCTTGATTGCCTCTATCTGCCCCCGCAACTCTTTACTCTTTGTCTTAGTTATCCGCCTTCATAACTAGCAGTCGTGTTTAATGATACAATCCAAACCGGACGTCGCAATTGTCACTCAACGCAAGCAGCAGGGGATCGCGGCAAGCCGGCTAATGTCACACGAGTTTGTTGAAAGGCTGTCCACTGAGCTGCAATTGCTAGTTTTGCGAATCGGAAAAAAAAAAAAAAAAAGTGTAATTTCTTAAAAGCCGTGTCTTGTGCGGCAAATGGTTTTATGGGGATTTAAAAGAGGGTTGGGGCTTTAGTTTCGTGTCCCGTTTTCCAGATTTGAAAGGAGGAGGATTTAAAAAATTAAATTCGGAAAAATGAGAGTTTTGATATTTTGACGGTAGAATAAATAGCATTACGGTGATGCTTAGAGTATTAAGAAACTTTTAAATTCGATATTGGGGGGTCTTGAAAATCTCAAAAAAATGTTAGAGGTAATCGACTCTGATGATTCTGAATTCTCAAAACCATAATTTATCTTTATTTTAATTTTAATTTTTTTAATTTACTTGTTAGTTGGCAAAAAAAAAATTTCTTTTGTGTGTGATATTAATACAGTATGTTTATATCATTCATTACATTACTTTATGTTTATTGATTTGTGGTTATTTTATTATTTCCAAACCTGATCATAAATTGACCACATTATGAACTTTTATATGTAATTAAAATTACATAAAATCTCATCATATAATAATCGACAAAAATTAAATTTTTTAAAAATAAAAATCTAATTAAAAATTTCAGTTTAAAAAAAAAAAATTGTGAAGGTACAAAATATTCTCGATGTGAAAATCTTGTTTGCCATTGCATGTTTTGTGAAACACTTAGAACCCTGTGTTATTGAGTAAACAAGCAGGCAACATGTGTTGCTAGAGGTGTAACTGTGTGGCGAAAAAATCTTTATAAAGCAAATTTTCTTTGTCCGCGTCAAATTTCGATGCTAAACACTTAGCGCACTTAGGTGCACACATTTTGCAAATCAATTTCGGCGCGTTTGATTTTTTTCCTCTTTTTCTTCCACCCGTCTGTGATTAGGGGTTGAGGCATCTTCGGGCGCCAGAATACTGTAATCGAAGAGAATCGATCAACGCGATCGGGAATGCCGAGAAAAGTCATGAGGAATGGTGATGACGAGGAGAAAATGTAGGGAAGAATTCAGTTGGGGAATGGTGCAAGGCGATAAGTGTGCAAATCTTGATAGATTTTTCACTAGTGATGCGAGAGATTTTTTTTCTTGCTTTTTCTTTCCTCTTTTTTTTAATGGCTACAGTAGGATTCTCTGAGATGTTCGCGTATGAAATGCTTAAATTCGAGCAATGTTTTGAAAGACTGCCGCAATTGCAGCGTTGTAAAAAGGGTTTTTCGAGAAGTTTTGCATTTGTAATACGATTTATCGGTTTCTTGAATGAGAATTTTTTAGTTTCCGGTTCCTGAAAGTCGTTACTATCGAGTTATCAGCACCAAAATGGTTACGTGTGGATGTGATAGACCGAGATTGCAGCGGCACAGGGGTCATTTTCACTACTAAAACATTTTCATTATTTTATAAAATGTTTTTTAATTACAAAATTAAGTCATTTTTAATCTTTATAAGCCTGTTTTAAATAATTTTTGAGAAATTTTCATCATTCTTTCATAATTTTAATCATTTTAAGGTAATTTGATTTACTTGCGATCGATTTTTTAAATGACTGAATAATTACAAATCACCGGTTATGAAAAGATATCAAAATTACTAAGATCAACTTGTGATCTCAAAATGATCAAAAATTAATCATTACAGTATTTTGAAAATTGTTTCTCGATCAACTATTTGAGATTCAAATTGATCCAGGAGTAAAAGAGTAGACAGCAGGTGTTTCCAAATTCAAACTCGGAAATTTAAATATCTGAGTATTCGAATATTCTTTTCAAAAATATCTACTCGGGTAACCTTAACCGAATACAAAATTTTCTAAACAATTAGTTTTACCGTACTCTGTATTTAGTTATGAGAGTTAATGAAAGCAAATACCTTGCCTGCAGCAATTACTTTATAGACAGCAGAGAGAAAGAGTGAGAGAGAGAGAAGAAAGAGACAGAGAGCGAATCTGGCATTTTTCCTCAAATAAAATTCCTGGCTAAGAAACAAAGATTTTTAGAATTCGGATCCAAATTTGAAATAATGATTTTTCTCTCCCCAATTCTTATTCAAGAATGCTGGCTTAGCACAAACAGAGTTCGTATAAAGGGTGGTCTCGTGGAGACAGTTGGATTTTATCATTCCCTTGAAAGGGGTGAAATTGACCATTGGAATAAGAATAAACCGATGCGCCGTTACGGAGAAAACAGTTGTTGATGTTTTTAGAAAAGAATTGTCAGGATGGGTAAGTGTTATGAGTTGGTAAATTCATGGAAATTGGAGATAATAAAAGGTTTTATGTTCGATCTGTTTAGCTCCGTAAATGCCATTTCATGAATAACATACCATTAGTCACATTATTGGCGAGTTTTACGAGAACTGTATTTTTTTTACCACTACTTTCGATTATGATCAAAAAATACTTGATTTTTTGCATTGTTAGTTATTAGTGTCACTAGTAGGTGGGGTTTTATTAAATTGTGGTTTTTTGGTGAAATATCAACTCGCATTGCTAAAATAAACTAATTTATAAATCAATTTGAATTCAATTTGAATTTTAACTATATACTGTGTAATTTATTCGAAGTAACCAGTTTGTTTGCAATTGGGCTTCTCTGCTAAACAAAAACATACATCACTGGCACATGCGCAGTTTGCTAAGAAGGGAGTAACTGTAAATGGTGCATTTTTATGTAGACGATTGTTGGAACTCGCATGAGGGAAATTCATTTCATATGAAAAAGCTCGCAAAATTAATCATTTTTAAACATGCGAACTCAACAATTGTCAAAAGCAAGAACAACATTCGTGCAATTATGTTGGTTCTAGTAAACTGTACAGTTAAAGTGCGAGAAAATTTCTTGTCTGATACCATGTGACAATAAACAACTAATCAAAATTAAAAATTCAACAACAACTCGCATTGAAAGCTCGCGAGGATGAAAATACTTGTGCGATTGTTTTGTTTGCGTTTTTATTGCACTTATACTACAAAGTGAAAGCGACGATTTTTCTCTTGCAAGTTTGAAAATTAGTCTAAGTGAAAACACAGCTTAAGATTTCCATATTTGAAAGCGTGAAAGTAGAATAAGGGCTTCAACAAGGACAGCAAAGCAATGGACATTTGTAACAAAATGGCCACAAAAGTAAGTCATGGTGTATAGTAATTCTCTCACTTTGCATGAGGCTATCTAAGTTAAATCGTTGTCATAGTTGGTTACAAGTAGTGCCCAGAGTCGCAAACCCTATTAATCACAAACATTTAATTATCTTAAATCAGTTCTGGTGACTCGCACTAAAAGGCAATTTGCATTTTCATTCTGTTGATCAACCAGCAGCTTATATAAATAAATAATCATTTCGGCGATAAAGGACGGAAGAATTTATCCAAACAGCGCGCAGATTTAAGCACACATTTGCCTTGAGTTTTGCCGTTCGCTAACAGCGATACCTTTTGCCTGCACATCATAAACGGAGCTGACATCTGTTAATAGATATTCCTTGCGAGACTGCGAAAGAGTCGCAGTGAAAGTGAAACGCCGCTGCGGTATTCAATTACCCACAACTTTTGATTGATACAGTTACAATCGGGAGAAAGATATTAAAACTCATTGGGTCGAAGATCAATAAGCAGAGCGTTATTGTGTGTTTGGAGGTCTCTTGAAGAAACGTCCTTTATCTCTTGTCAGATTGCCAGACAACTATATATACCTGAAATTGGCCTTGTTCTCTCCTCTTTGTTGCCTTTGTGATACATGGTTGCTTGAGTGACGAATTGCGTTCTCGTATATTCAACTTGACAGAGGTTTATATTAAATTGTCACGATAATCATTTTTCACTTTTTACCTGAACCAAACGCAATTTCAATTCTGCCGTCTTCTTTTTATTTTATTTTATTTATTTATTTATTTATTTATTTATTTTTAATTTTTTTAT
>JAQFZP010002945.1:0-11754 GCA_034695745.1 Geophilus truncorum | reverse complement strand
TATTCCACCATCCAGTCATCTGCACCACACCTATCAACGGGGAAATCAAACTTCGTCAAAGTGCACGAACGAATTAAAAGACACGTCTTTCGAAAGTAAAAGCGACTAACCACATAGCGATAAATTTTTTAATTCATACATTTATTTTATTTCAGGTATTGATAATTTTTAAAAATATTTTTCCCAATATTGTCTTGGCAAAGTTAACAGTAAGAAGTTTTCCCGATTTTCTCTTAATTTCACTTAATTTCACTTAATTTCAGTTGTTTATTTCAAGGTTCTGAAGGAAACATTTTCTTTTCGATTTGGTGTTTGGTCATGGCAACAATGTGCGATCTTTCGCCTACCAAAAACAAATGCAAAAGGAATATGTCACCTACTCGAACAGAAGTAAGCGCCGAAGTTGCGTTGAAATGTATGAGTAATCAATGTACAATGTAATTATTTGTTACAGACATATCACTGTGTTGTATGACACAAATAGAAGAATGATTAAAGGATTAAATATGCGATAAATATGTATCCCCCATTGATGCATGATTTCAATGCTTTAGTTTGAAATTAGACAAACAATGATTTAGTAAATATCACGCGATCCTTTAATCACGCAGTTACTTCACGTGATTTTGTATTTTTTAAATTTATTTTTATTTTTAAGTTTTTATTTTTTGGTGTTTATTTTTATTTATTTTTATTTTTGATTAGGATTTTAATCACTTGACATCGAAGAGACCGAAAGCGGACGAAGGTACAATGGAACGAATGGCGTCGCATGAATGTTTAACCGAACTTGAAATACAGTGCGAATGTGATCGTATGACTTACGATGATTACAACCCGTCTTCGTGCGAAGAGAGAAACAGGAAAAGTGACGAAGAAAACAGTTATGTGGACATTTATCCCCGCCCAGTTTCTCAACCGACATCGCCGAGATCAGATGATAATTTTAATGTACTATCATCCATCTTCGGGAATTCGTCGCAATCTGCTGATATAACAAAATGTCAAAGAGAGTTTATAGACAGAATTTGTAACGCCAACAAACTCAAAGCAAAAGCAGCAAAAAAGGCGAGAATTTTGAGTAATGGTCAACCGAAACTGATAAAGAAAGAGGAAGCCTGGGTAGGAGATTTGTCATCGTGGACCAGCGACGAAGGATACGCAGAGTCTTTGTTATACGAAGATTCGAAAAAAATCGAACCGAGGAAGAAAATAATTTGGTCACCACTCACTAGTTCGGTTAATTCGTCATGCGTTTCTTTCAATCAGGCGCCGGCAGATACTGAACGCGAGATAGGGTTACAATGGAGACAATCTGTAAGTTAAAATCGTCAAATATCGTAATTGGGGTTTTGAAAATATGCATTACAAAATGGTCAAAATTTACGTGCATTATGAAAAACAAAAATTTATGCACAACAATTTTTAATTTCAGTTGTTGACAATTGAGTTTCAGAATTTAAATTCTCTGAAAAATATTATTAACATCTTTAAGTTTATGAAATTCTTGGTTTTATTTTTTGAAAATATGCAAAAGTATGCTAATGAGGTTAAAATTAATTTAATACGCTTTATAAACACATTTTAGACATTTTTTTTTTGCTGATATGCATCAGCATATTTTATGGTTTTGCTAAGTGGCAGGTTGCACGATGGAGGCATGCATTTGAGCGCATTTTGGTGGCATAATTAATTTTCACAGTTGGGCGCAATGTAAATTTCTAAGTTAAACCATTGGTTAAACGAACTTCAGAAACTGGGAATATGGCAAAAAACGACTCAACGACATGGTGAAAACTGTCCTCGCGCCACGAGAAGGGTCTTTGGTATGGGTTTTACCCGTTTCAGTTTGCCGCTTACAAGTTAGTGAGAATCGTCGTAACTCGGCTAATCTTCTCGTGACGCGTGGACGGCGAGGACAGTAAAGACACGGAAAATTCGAAACAAGCGCTCTAATGCAACCTGAAAATTTTCTGCGCCTTAGTGCAACCCATAATTTTCGCCAAAATGAAACTTATTTTATTTAAATTTATTAGTGGGGGAAAAAAAATCGTTAACGCCCTACTGCAAACCATTTTAATAGGGATGCGATTGTAACGCGCCCTCGTCTCGTGCATCCTACTATAATTACTAGAGACTTTACGGGAAATTGACATATAACGTAAATTATAACGTATAAATTACATGTTAAACATGAGTTCAATAATGAGTTTTGTAAGTTATAAATGTAAAACCGATTTTTGCATATGTTACCGCAAAATCCCTAATGATTTAAACTTTATTTTTTTTTTTTTTAGAATAAATATAATGGAAAGAATGTGTACTCCATGGAGGAATTCAAGAATTTGAAGGCAGACGTAAAGCTCATCGACACCCATTGTCATTTAGATTATTTATTCAAACAGGAAAATTTCAGACAAGTATGTATTTCGAATTGAATTACTGTTTTTTGAATTTATCATAAAATGAATTCCATAAAATTAAAATTTTTATTTTTTTCTAGAATTCACATAATGCGTGGCGCGAAGCACATAGAGATGAATATCTTTCATGTTACGAAGGTTGTGTGGCTATATTTTGCGACCCTCACACATTTAAAGAGGTAAAGTAATGGCACTAAATGCCAAAATGAAACATTAATTTAATAATTTTAATTTTATTGATTTTTATAGAATTTTTGGCATGAAATACTATTGGATAATAATGTATGGGCTGCATTCGGTTGTCATCCTCACAAGGCTGATCAGTATAACAAGGAAATAGAGATACATTTAAAAGCTGCGTTGAAACATAAAAGAATTGTTGCGCTCGGCGAAATAGGATTAGATTATTCATCCAGGTATAAATAATTTAAACATTAAAAATCAAACTAATTACTTCAATTAATCACTTATTTAAAAAAAACCAGAAATAAAGTAAATCGTGGAACTCAAAAAGAAGTTTTTATAAGACAATTGGAGATAGCAAAAAATTCAAATCTTCCGATCGTGATACATTCACGAGATGCCACTAACGACACGTTTGACATCATGAAAGAGGTAAAATTGAACGCTATCAATGTGAAATTTAAATTTATTAATCTTTTTTTCTATACATTCTTTTTTTTTTTTATATATATATAGAAACTAAACAAATTTCACAAGATTCACAGGCATTGTTTTACAGGAGATTGGGAAGAAGCCCAAATGTGGTTAAACGCATATCCAAATTTGTGGTTAGGCCTAACTAATTTAGTTACTTATACGGATGTGGTTGAACTTCACGAAGTTGCTCGAAAGATTCCGCTTGATCGGTTGCTTCTGGAAACCGATGCACCGTATTTTGTGCCTCGATTGGTAAGCTTCGAATTTATTATTTCTAATGAGTTTATTGATTCATCTTTTATTTTTTATTTTTTTTTTTTTATTTTAAGGAAAAACGAGACACGAGAAGATCACACCCAGGAATGGTTGCTCACGTAGCTGCCCAAATTGCTTATTTACGTTCGGAATCGTTAGAAACCATTCTGAAAACGACTCGAGCCAATACAAAAGACATGTACGGCATTTGAAAATGGCGTTTTATTAATTTATTTTTTTTAAAGCCAGACTCGTATTTTTTAACATTTTATAAATATTTGTACTTTCTTTAATTTAAAAAAAACCTTTTATTTTACATGTTGCAATTTGTTACAGTGAAGTAATGAAACCGTATCACATGAAACGTTATTTGATAATTAAGAGCAGTGGTAACTAAGTAGTAAATTGAATAAATCATTTGAAATATGAAATTTAGTCTTTTTTCTTCCCCTTGGCACTGATAATTAATTTACGAGTAATGTTATATATGTCAATGAAAATCAAAGTTCCGATAAAAACAAATAACGTCCCTAGCCAATGTTCTACAGTAAATGGGTTTTTGAAGTACCAGATGGAAAAAAGTAAACTAATGAATTTTCTTAACGTTACGACTAAAGTTACAACTAGAGATGAGCATTCTGTTGTCAAAACAAAAACAGATCGAATGCAAACGTATCTGATAATTGAATTAAGGTATTTAATTTTTTTTTTTGATTTTTTTTAAAGGGAAATTTAACTTGATGATAAAGGATACTGAGTTATTACGTTTCCTAATAAATAAATCCACATTTTTGGAACTAAAATACCGGTACCAAGTAACGATAATGCAATTGGTTGTGACTGATTGAATAGCACAGCATGCTTCCATATATCGGTAGACAGTAGTAGAAAACCAGGTAATGGTAATGCGTGCTAATAAAAGAAAAGAAAATTTTATATATAAAAAAAAAAGTGAAATTTATTGTGCGATATTTTACCGAGTAAAAGAGTGCCTCTTTTGGATGTTTCCCGTACTGAGCATACAGAGTTTCTTGATAAATCCCCATTCTAGCCGACATAAATAAAGCTATTGTCAGCAGAAAAATTCCTGTAAAATAATTTTAAATCGCTCATCAACTTTTTTTTAATTTTTTTTTTTTAATTTCTAACCTGTTCCCCACACAAAGTAATGAAGTAAACCGCCTCCAGTGTCTATACTTTCGGTCGCTTTTTGCTATTTACGATTTAATAAGAAAGTATTCATTATTATTATTGTGATTTTGACATGATATGACTTACAATACTTTTTCCTGATGCAACTGTACAGATTACAATACCAAATGTAATCATAAGAACGGATACGTATTTGGACATTACATATCTTCTATTTAGTATGATAACACCAAGAATTAAATTGGCTATTAGAGAACCCTAAGAAAAAACAAAAATAGAGAAATAATGTAAACGATTTAATATTCAATACTTACAGCTCTAAATATCATGTGCAATGGCATGGCAATATTAAATGCTAATGCATAATTATTTATAACGCTGACAATAAAAAACATAGTGACTAAAACGATGTAATGTCTGAAATTAAAGCCATATTAGTGTAAAATCATGTTTAATATATATTTTTTGCTATACTTTAATGGGACTACATTCTTCACAGTGCCACATTTTGTAGTGATAAAAAATCCTTCAATGGCAATGACAATAAATTGAGAAAATGTGACAATATTCCCACTCCCAGGAAGATCACTGAAAAATAAATCAATCATTAGAAGAAATTTGGTAAAATATACATGAAAACAATCAAGTTGAGGAAAAATACAACTTAAAAACCAGACGACAACCATTACGATAACAAACTGAGGGACACGTCAACAAAAACACTACAAATTATTATGACATTTATTTTTGATCAACTTACGTAACAATTAACTCTAAAAACACTACGTTGCAACAGCAGCCAAAAATGACAAAAATGATTGCCAGAGCTAACAGCATTTTAAATCAATGTTGGTTTGTGCATGCTCCAGCGTGTAGGCGTGTAAAAAGATGCACTTGCGCTATCTTTTATCGTATAGGTGCACGTTTGAGAGCTCGAGTTGTGACGTTGCTAACCACGCCCCCGCCAAGAGGATTAATGAGGAACTGTCAAGGTCATTCGGTGGTTTTTGATGTGCACAGAGGCACTGAGGTTGTTGATGGTAAAAATATTAAGTGGCAACTGATGGACTAACTAAATAATTTCACTTATACCGCAATTGCGTTTTGTTTTGTTCAATTATTATTCATTTATTTTTTTTTTCTTTCTTTGATTACTGATTGTGTGTTATGCCATTTATTTTTAGCTTTATCTTTAATGAAAGTCAATTTGTTCGATTCTGTTTTGTGTAAATTAGAAAATACCGTACATAAATAAAATAAAATAAAATAAAATAAATAATAAATAATTTATGGGATCCATTCTAGATGGAATTTATTTATTTTGGACGTTTACGATACCGGTATTGAATTTGTTTATTTTTCATTTTACGTAAATGTTGAATAAGCAATACGTTATTTGACGTCGGTAAACGTACAGGAAAATAGGAAATAAACCCATAGTATCCTGTTTACGTACAATGACGTTTTGAACACAAAAGAATTTTTATATTTCAATTTCCTATACAGGGAAACCTGATAATAACTGGAGGCACGCAAAATTGAAACTACCGTATTCATTTTTTTCCATTTTGCACTTTGTACATGCAAACATAAGGTTGTATCAACCTACTATATTTCCGATGAACTCTGCACATTTTTTTCTATTTGTACTCTTGAATTGATAAAGATCATTATCTGAATGAGAAAAAAGTTTCCGAAGTCACATATTTATTTACTTAATTTTTTTTTTTTTTACATATTTACAGAATCTGTAATTAAATTCATCTCGTTAAGCCCTCGTCAATAAATAATTTATTCTGTTTATCTGCAGAATCAATACGATCGTCATCAGTCAACTTAATTTGTGTAGGTGGGATCATCGCACCAGCTACGTATCTTCCTTCTGAATTTAAAAAATTAAAAGTGGCACACGCTTGATCCTGAAAAAAAAAAAAAAAAAAAAAAAAAAATTTTATTAATTATTTGTTCACGTTTTACTTTCAAAATTAATATTACAGTTGGCAATATTTCGAAAGAAATTTTTTTAGAATGCAGAAACCTCTTGATCGAATCTGGAACTCTCTCGACTTTATTACCGATTCCAACAACCAGTATATCTAGAAAAAAATATTTTATGTAATTTATTTTAAATTCGATATGTAAACCTGTTCTGATTTACCTATTTTTGGTTCTAACATGTAAAATAACGACAGAGAGTTTTCATTTATGTCTTCGATGCTTTTAACCTTTAAAAAAATTTTTAAAATAGAAATTTTCATTTTACAGAATGAAAAAATTGTGTAAAAAAACATACATTCCATGAAAGAACTGTTTTGGGGAAGATAGCAATAGGCCCAACAGCCAAGATGTTGTTATTCAATCGAAAACCAAAAGAACTGAAGGCATTTATCAGTAATAACTCCTGATCCTTGTTTATAATTGTTACAGTTGTTTTCCCATCTCTCTCACCTGAGACTGATGAATGGTTACGAGATTGCGTATACGATCTGCAAAATCAATAAATAAATTTCAATGTTTCATTTAAAATGCTTTTCAGTTTCTACAATACCTAAAATTAGCCCGCAGATACGAAGTATTACATTGATATGCTCTTAAAAATCCACTCAATCGACCAAGTTTCATCATTGTAGCTGCCATGTTTGTTTACTGCAGCTTCCACTCAACGCCATCTGATGTGATTTTCTAGCACTAAATAAAGAAAAAGTTCCTACAGATTATTTTTGTGTTTTGCAGGCATAACAAGAGATAACAGATAACAAAATTAACTTAATTTGTACTCTCGAGATAAATGATTAACCATTAATATTACTTTATAAAAGCAATTTATAAAAACAATTTATTACTTTCGAAAAATATAAATAAAAATTGTCTTTTTAAGAAAAAGGAAGAAGAAAGAAAAAAAAAAAACATACAACAATAACAACTGTAAACCAGGGTCGAATATTTTAAAGCTAATTGCCACGAATATCATTGTGAGCTGTGATGTAATGAAGCCAAAATAACCCAGAAACCTGGCCAACCACTCAATTACCAGCTCGCCTTGGCCCCGCACACACAGAATTCCATTTTATTTTCGTTCATTAAAAATTTTTGTTGACTTGCATCTGGTAGTGCAAGCAGTCAACATCCACTGCACTGTGAATAAAACTACACTAAAATCAAAATAAAAATTCAAAAAAAAAAAAACAAAAAAAAAACACTCAATCAATGTATTAACTTTACACCAACTCTTAATAATGTCCTTCAGTTAACAGGAAATGAGATAGTTGGTTAGTTTATCAAAGAAAAAAGCACTGTTAATGTGCAACCAAATCTAATTTTTTTTTTAATTTAATAAATGGAAAAAAAAAAAACTAAAAACTAAAAATAGGAAAATACTTTTAATTCTCCATAATAACTTTATTTTTTTTTATTTCAAAAAAAATCTCTTCTCATAAATTTTATTTTGAAGAAGAAAATGAAATTCATTACGACAATTACATTCAGGTACAAAAGTACTATATTTATAATGTTATCACGAAATGACGTCATACGAAAAACTTCCTCATCTCCCTTTTCATCCAATCTTGAATTCGTCCAGACAAACCTGTTCTATTAGAATGGAACCTTCTATAAAAACCTAAACCTAAACTTCGCAGTGGATTGCTGCTAAAATCGAATCCCTTTTCAGTTTTCATTACCAAAAATGTCGCCATTATCAATACAAGCTGGGATGGGTTGATTAATTAAATTCATTATTGCTCCAGATTTAATTATCACTTCATCCCATTTCCTCTCCTCCATCACCTATTTATAGCTCTTTATTTGCTATCAAAGTATATGTTTCCTGAATAAAAATTTTTACTTGTTTTGTTTACAACTACATAAATGAAACGAAATTTCTCTCCCCCACATCCCCTTTTTGGCCGAGAGCCAATGACAAAATAAGCGATAGCACTTCAAGGATTATCATTTTCGTTTCATGTCAAATTTTCGATCCACTGATTTGAAATACTCGAATTTGTTGTTGTCCACATATGGACACTGAATTTAAAAATACCCGGCAAATAAATAAAAAAAAATGGAGGAAGAAAAAAAATATCTATCATCAACTGAAAGCTTGACCTACATTGTATTTTAACAAGTTCAATGTATTTCAAGTGAATAGTACGAGAAAGGGAAAAAAAATTAACCCTTTCGCACGTCACTCCGCAACAGCACGAAACGGTTGCTATGCAACTGACACTAACTATTACCCAAACTAAACGTTATTGCTTTTTTGTCGGGGGGAGGGAAGCATGCATGCATGAATGTGAGCTATTCTGATTGATTAATCAACCAATTTATACAATTGCGACATCTATTGGCACGACTAAGCAGACTTAACCCATTCCTAAGCTAACAACTGTTTTTGCTGTGTGCTTAGTTAGACACTCATGAATAAATTCTAATTACGCATCTGTAAATACAAGCAGCATATATAAAGCCCAAAACCCGTTTTCTTTTATGTTTACAGCTGAAACTCAATTTCCATGTTACTCAAGTTGTGCACCTCATTAAAGCTTCTTCTATGTCCATTGCAACTTATTGATTTTAGTGTTAATGTTTAAAGCTGATTCGGATAAAAATCTCGTCTTTCGTCTTTCACGTGTAAACAATTAAATTATAGTTTGCGTTTTCTTTTATCCCATTCATTCTGCAGTGAGGTCAAGCTTCCTCTGGCGTAAAAAAAAAAAAAAAAAAAAAAAAAAATTCCACATTTGTCGACGACATTTTTTCTTCGTTTGCTAGAGATAACTGTATATTAATTTTTTTCTCCTTTTTTGGGTGTGTTTAAGGGTGTATAGAAACTCGCTGGTAAATTCGTCGTGTGAAAGGGAAACTGGGCAAGTAGGGGAAAGAGGAAAAAAAGGTTAGTGCCATTTACAAATAAACCCCACAACAAGGAATGTTGTGTTTTTTCAAGTTCAGTCACGTAGCAGATTACTAAGCAAAAATTTAGGTAGTATTAAAAATGGGATGGACAAGATGAATTGGGTTTATTTTAACTTTATTCTCGCTAGGGGTCATGGTAAACAATCGAGTGTGGTGATAAATCTTTTGTTTACTTCTTTTTGAGTGGAGTGAATTATTTAATGGAAATTTTATTAATTTCTTGCGATGTGTGACACATGCACGTAGATTTGGCATTTATATTGATTGAACCCTGACTTTGTTACCAGTTAAAACTCAACTGCCAACCTTCACTTTTTTTCTTTTTTTTGAAATATATAAAAGGATACGGTAGTCAATTCAATAAATCAGCTTTTATTTATTTTTCATCGATTTTTTATTTTAATGTGTAAAATGTGAAAATAAATTAATTTTTTTTTTTTAAATATAAACAAGGATAGTCAATTCAATAAATCAGCTTTTTCGTCGATTTTTTTTTTCATGCGTAAAATATCAAAATAAATTACTTTATTTGTTTGTATTTTTTTTTTTTTGTTATTTATTTTATTTTTTTTCAACACAAGTGTTGGTGTAATGAATTTTTTATTGCGGCTTGATTCAAAAGAATAACGGATCACAAAGGCCGTAAAATTACCCTTATATGGCACACCTTTACTTAGATTACGATTCTCAGCTTTCAAAAATCCCGTAGGCATCTCACCTTATGTTTCCACGTCCTACTGTATTGAAGATTTCTAGTCTCGACGCTACTTGCCCTTTGCAAAATTACCGGAAGTGCGCCTGTTCTGTCTTTACGAGTAAACAACACGACCGGGCATGCGCAAGTCAAATATTTACAAACCGCATTAATGAATGAATTACTTTTATTATGACTGTTATGTTATGATAATAAAAGACTACATCACACCTAAATCCACAATTTAAATTTTATTTTATTTTATTTTATTTTATTAGCTTAGCTATCTTTTAGGAACAAGTCTTTATATCCTTTAAAACTTTGTACATCACATTTCATCAATATGAACTTTTAATAAAAGCTTAAAATAATTTTTTCCACATTTTCTTCCCTCGGCTTCACATCTTAAAATTAACAATAATTTCTTTATATCAATTTTACAATATAATACAATTATACATTTTTTGATCATATTCTTTTGTTTGTAAAAATAAAACATTCTGTAGAATTTCGTTATTACTTGTAAAATTTTCAATAAAAAAATTTATTTCCTTCATTTTCCCTCTCAAAAAAAAAAAAAAAAAAACTGTCTTCGTACAATGGGATGCAGCGTCACCCCGCACTTCCTCGGCCAACTACGGGTTTTCGGGTAAGAGATAAAAACTTAAAATTTTTCACTTTAGCAAAACGCAAGTGCAACAACTTACGTTGCGAGTTCTCGTTTCAACATTGTCAACACTCAGCTGCGAGTTAACCACACGTTAATGATCGATCCCACGGAGCAAATCTAACGACCGATTAACTCTTCCGCTATTATCCAGCGCCATCTGTTGCCAATTGCGGTAAACATTGGCTGACTTGGGCGCAGTTGGACTCGCCGTCGCCGCCGCTCTCCGTCTCCGTCTCGGTTCGCAATCGGTCGTTTTCGTCCTTCAGCTCCGAGTTCTCTTCCTGCAGCCGTAGCAGTTCTTCTTGTAACCGTGTGATGACAATGTCGGGGTCGAGTCTGGACAGCTGCTGCTCGAGTTCCAGCGCTCGTTGCTCGAGCTCGATGCACTGGCGCATCATTTCGTCGCGGGAGAACTCGGATAATTCCTCCTCTCGCGCTCGTCTGTATATGATTTCAAAATCGTGCTCGACGAACGCGGTTCTGTCCGCGTCGTCGGGCGACTCGTACTCAAAGTCGATGTCTTGCAGTCCTAGAAACTGATCGTGCTCGTTAGTGGAGCTGTTACAGTTATTAGTGTCGTTGGCTTTATCCCCGCAAGACCGCGCTCTTATTCGGGTCTCAAAACTGAAATATAAATTACTATCCTCATGATCGTCCATAATAAATTGTGTCGAGTTCTCGGGAGCTTTTGGGACTTCTGTGGGTCTTAAGATTCGAGATCGTGAACTATTGCAATTTTTGGGTACTTTTTCTGGAGGCGTTTGGCAAAAATCATTTTCACAAACCTTGTCGCTCTCTTCGCTCGTCTCTTCTGGCTTGTGGCCCTCTTCTTGGGCTAAAGGGGATAAATCGTTGCGCAACTTCCGCTTTTTACCTCTTCGCGTCTTCTTCAATTTGCGATTGGCAGATGCAGGTGTCTCGGCACAGCTGCCAGAGTCTATTATCCTCTCGATCATCATTGTTCAGGGGGAGGTTTTCATCATTTT
>JAQFZP010002944.1:0-11757 GCA_034695745.1 Geophilus truncorum | reverse complement strand
CACTAACTCAGTGCGCACACGTGTTCACGTCCCGGCCAATCAGCACGTTCAACGGCCGCAAAAGAATTGGCTTTTTTTCTTTTAATTAATAAAATTATTACAATTTTCTACTAAATTTCTAAAATAGCATATGTATTTTGTAGATAATTTTTAAAATTAATTTACAAACGGTTCTTTCTTTTATTTATTTTCGATTTTGAACGAATTAACCACAATTCATAGCTCGAAACAACCACTTGATTTGCATGCCCGCGCAAAAAATTTGACTTTATCCAATTTTAACTTTTTTTTTAATTTCTCAATGTGAATTTGAAATTAATAATTAAAAAAAAATATTTACAAAATTAATTTATATATTTTGAAAATGAATTAAAATTAAACATAATCGCTTTTTTTTTTGGTTTTATAATCGGATGTCAAAATTAAATCAAAATTTATTTAAACACTGAAGAAGTGCATCTCTTAAAATATGTCTTAACTTTTCGTCACTTTCACAAAAAATATGCGTCGAATTTCCTTCAACTTGTATCAATGTATCTTCATTCGGCTAGTAGAAACAAATCGTTTGCACAACCTTATAAATAAAACAGAATAGAGTAAAATAAACATACCAGATGTACGATGTGTCCGGTAGAACTTTCTTCTACTTTGACATCAGTTATCCCTTCATTAGCTAGTTTCTGAACAAATTCATCCACATCCAGTGTTCCCCAAGTATAGGTCAACGGTCGACGACATTCCTCTTCTAATTTTCGCTTCTTGCCTATTGCTCCCTTTTCGAGCGGCGGATTCAAGGGCTAGAATATTTTAATTGAAATTTAATTCGCACAACTTTTAGAAATTTACTATTAAATAATTAACCTTTATGGAGTATTTGTTGTCCTTTACGTGCAAAATGCCGTTAAAAGTCGACAGTGACATCCCAGGTCTGACTTCAACCGGGACAACTGACATGGCCAGCTTAAAAAGAATTTTTAAAAATGAAAAAAAAATTAAAAATGGTATTAAAGTCAGTAATTTTGTGAGTACCGATGGTTCCAGTTCCACCTGTTCGAATTGTCGTCGAATAGGTAAATTTACGACCTGGACTCGGCGAACTGTTAAAGTTGGCACGTCCTGGTATTTAAAAAAAAAAAAAAAAAAAAATTAAAATTATGTTTTTTTTTTTGTTTTTTTTTTCAATTACTGCTTACACTTGACAACACTAAATCAGTCCGATGAGGATGAAGTGGTGGTGGTACGGTGTACTGTTCAGGAACAACTAAATGTGATGGTTTCAGATCGCGAATTAATTTATTGGCTTGTGCATAACTAAGTCCGGTGTCTATAGGGCAATGAACATACTGAAATAGTTAAAAATGACGAATTAAAGAATTAGTCAATGTAATAATTGAATTTTTCTGTAAATACCTTCATGGCTAATGGCTGATATGGAGCCAATGCATCGAGGTATGGAAAATCCGGTTCTGAAATTCAATTACAATTAAAATTATTCAAAATGCATCGAATTTACATACCTGTAAAAACAACGGTATTGCTTCCAGATCCTCCCCACAACTCCATAAAGTGAACTGCGTCTCCAAATCGGAGTGATGGATGGCCACTAAACATGATGCAAGGAGTTCGGAACTCGTTGCTAAAATCATCCGTGTAGATATTTTTGAAATGCTTTAGTCTCCCACATCTAACCAAGTGAGCGTGTGGAAATGGTTCTTCGGGAAGATAAACTTTTGATTGTTTTCCTTGCGACAACCTAAATTTTGTAGAAATATAAATAGATAGCTTTTATTGTTTGACATAAGATTTTGACTTGAGTTTAATATGATTTACCATTCGGCAAAAATGTTGGAATATGCCAATGAACTATCAGCAACAGGCGAAACAAAAAACATAGGCACTTGTGCCAGGCCGGAGTTATCCAAATGAGTAGACAAGCATTCAAAGAGATCATAGGTTACTCCAGAAGGATAACATGGTACGAGTACATTTCCTCCATTTCTGACAGTTATTGCTAAGTTTTTACAAAGAGGAGAAATTTCATAATTGAATTTATAATTTAAAAAAAAAATAGTAAAGAAAACACGAAATATCTAAGGTTCACATACCAACAGTCATGCAAAATTCTCCTAACATTGTATCGGGGTTGAACAGTGGAGTTTGGGTCAGGCAATTCATGATTAACACATCTGCATTTTTTAGAGATGGCTGATCCATCGGTCGGGGATGTGTTGTTAATGTCGATGAACCAGAAATGTAGGCAATCTGAAATTAAAACAACCATTAAAAAAACTCCTACAAATTATTCTTAAATTTTCAAATTACTTTCTCATAATCAGACTCTATTAACCAATTACAACTTCCTAAACAAAACCCTGAACTTATAGGTGTCACGGTTAAAGCGCCAAACAAATCCTTAAAAAAAAAAATCAATGCTTTTTATACTAGAAATTTATTTCATATTAAATATACTCACCCTTCTTTCGGAAAATCCCACCATTTGCACATGTGCTAAAGCATTATTTACATCTTTTATAGAGTACCACTGTTTCCACATGTGTGGTTTGACAGCGTCGTGAAAACATGGTGGAAGTAATTTTAGAATATCAGCTGCCTTCCATCGAGTTGCATTCTTATTATGAGGGGTCCTTTCGATGTATTCGACAACTTCTTCCATAAAGAGCCTGAAATTGATTAACATTTAAGAATATACACTGTTTTATAAAAAATGTAAATACTTTACCTTCCAATTTGTAAGGTAGGTTCTGTCATAAATACAGGACCTCGAAAGCCAAAACATTCGGTGATAAATGGTAAGGCCAACATACATAAGTAATTAGAGATCAAGATGACATCTACTTCTGTGAAATTGATGAGTTCTGTCTGAAATCGGAGCAGTGTCAACAAATTGCACTAAAATACCGGTATTTTTAATTTATGGTTTATTACTTCTGGTAAACGAAATTCCGGTTGACTGTTAACAAAAACTTGGCCTGCACATTCTTTCAATTCCTACGAAACAAACATAAAATCATCACTTTAATCAGCAAATTACTGCGGATTTTTTTTATTTACCCCTTCCAAATGAGCATTCACGATTTCTCTAGGTGACCAAGAAGGAAGACTCGACAGTCGCGAACTGTAAAAAAATTCATAAAAATTAAATAAAAGCGTCGAAATATTTCTTAGCATATAAATTTCTGTTTTACATACTTATGTATTAATGGAATCGGCAAAAAATGCATGCACGATGTCATATCCAATCCGCAATCCAACATCAGAGTCGTAGTTTTGAATCTCAGTATATTGCATGGCTTATTCGGATGACTACTTAAATAATACTAAAAAGTAAATGAAAACAAAAGGTTAAGAAACTTGTCTAATTACTATTTTCACAAACACTAATTACCAGCTTCATTTTAAATATATTTAATAAACAACGTTATGGTTATATCAACAGTCACCGGAACACGAGTCCATGAAAAAGTGACTGAAGAAGAAGCGCGATAAGCGGAACCGGAAGTTCAGAAATATGTCATCAGAGGGAGTGACATGTTCGAGTCGACCAATCGTTATTTAACACGATTTTAAACGCAGAAATAAAGAGAAAGCGGAAAGCAGACGAGTTGGTGTTGTATGTCCAGCAATTTGTGATTGTATGCACAAATTGATAGTTGAATATGTTTCTTTACATCGGTAAGTCGAATTAAAGATGTCTAAAAATTTATTAATCATTTTCACAGGGAATTGTTTGTGTTCTAAAATTGATCCTCAAAAGAACACTCAACAACAATTGTATTATTACATTGACTAAATTAGTTTATTTTATTTTCAGGAATATTTCTAGCCGTAGTTTTCCCATCACATGCACTGTATGATAAAAACTCGGGTGTCGTAGATATAAACCCTACGAATTTTAACAGCAGAGTAATAGACAGTGATGACGTGTGGATCATTGAGTTCTTTGCTCCATGGTGTGGTCATTGTCAATCATTGGTGCCAGAATATGGGAAAGCTGCTAAAGCATTGAAAGTGAGTTTGAAAAATAAAAGTAAAAGTAAATAAAAAGTTGAAATCGAAATTTTATTGATTATGATAGGGATTTGTCAAAGTTGGAGCTATAAATGCCGAAGAACACAAATCTCTTGCTGGGCAATTTAATGTGAGAGGATTTCCAACTATTAAGATTTTTGGAAACAATAAACAAAAACCAGACGATTATTCTGGTAAGCTTAATTTATTAATTTTTTTCTAGTCAATATCGGTAAGATCAATAATTTATTTTTGATCGATTAATGTTTCATTTTAGGACCTCGAACAGCTGATGCAATTATCGATGCCAGTTTTAAAGTTTTAAGATCCATTGTAGATTCCCGACTGGGCAAGCGAGGAAGTGGTGAATCCAGAAGTGATGAACGGGTATTCATTAATTAGCTTCGGTGGTTATTTTTTTAATTTATGCGCTAATTTTTTTTTTTTTTTTAGGGAAGTGGAGGAGCCAAAGATGTGATCGAATTAACAGACAGTAATTTTGAAGAAAAAGTGATTGAAAGTGAAGATTTGTGGTTAGTTGAATTCTACGCTCCATGGTGCGGTCACTGTAAAAATCTCGCTCCACACTGGGCATCAGCTGCCGCAGAATTGAAAGGAAAAGTGAAATTAGGTGCTTTAGATGCGACGGTACATACTGTTGTGGCTGGTAAATACGGGGTATGATTTTAAAGATAAATACTGTATGATTAAGAAATTTTTGAAGTTCTAATTTTTTTTTTATTAAAATAGGTAAGGGGTTATCCGACAATAAAATATTTTGCATCTGGAAAGAAATCGAGCAGTTCTGCAGAAGAATATGATGGTGGAAGAACGACTTCTGATATTGTGCAATGGGCATTAGATAAATTAGCACAAAATATTCCACCACCAGAAGTGACGCAGGTATATTAAGATATTTTATAATTCAAACAGACAAAAAAAAAATTAAAATTTTTTTTTACTGTATAAATGATTATAGATTACAAATGAAGAAATATTAAAGACTTCATGCGAAAGTCACCAGATATGCGTAATTGCTGTTTTGCCCCACATTCTTGACTGTCAGAGCAAGTGCCGCATCGAGTATATTGACATGTTAACAAAATTAGGCGATAAATTCAAGAAGAATGTGTGGGGGTAAGTTATTTTACTGAGCAAACTAAAGACAGTATTGAATTACGTAAATTAAAAAAAAAAAAAATTTTTTTAGGTGGTTGTGGATGGAGGCTGGAAGTCAGCTTGACCTCGAAGACGGTATTGGAATTGGTGGATTTGGATATCCAGCGTTGGCTGCAGCGAATGTTCGAAAGATGAAATATTCGTTACTAAGAGGAGCATTTAGTTATGATGGAATTAACGAATTTCTTCGGGAGTTGGCAGTCGGAAGGGGATCGACGATTCCACTTAAAGGAGCTCAGTTACCTAAAGTTTTGAAAGTTGAGCCTTGGGATGGGAAAGATATGGTTTTAGAAGTTGAAGAAGAAGATTTAAGTGATATTGATGTAGATGAGGACAGTAAGAAAGACGAGTTATAAGTTAACAATTAATTTTTTTTTGCTACGTACTTTAATTACCAAAAATGATAATAACGTTGTTTTATATCGAGCAACTGGAAACTAAAACATTCTGTCTTCCCTTTTGTTTAAAAACTTTATTTTTATCTTGTGTACGTCTTTATTTTTATTGAAAATTTGGTTTAGTAATTGAAGTGATTGAAATGATTGAATTTTTTTTTGTACGATTACTTGTTTGTTTAAAATTGACTGACTTGGAGTGGAATTGAATAAAGAAGGTACATTTTATGTGCCTAAATAAAGAGAAAACCTTGGAAAAATTATTTATTGTAATATAGAAAAGCGAATTTGTCATCATAAAAGAAAATAATTATTATTGGCATTATTTTTTTCTAACTTGTAAAGCTAGGCACCGCTTTAAATTTCTTAGCTCATCTTATCTGCATTTAATTTAAGTTATGTAGTGAGAAAAAATGTCTCGTTCGTCCTTTAAAGCTGCCACTGGGATGGCCGAAATCAAGTCCCTCGAGCTCAACACAACCAATTAAAACCGGTAGTTGTTGGGAATTTCTTACTTTTAGGTCGGTTTGAGCCAATTATGAAAGAGGAATTCTCAACACCGCTATGAATCTATGAAGACTAATTAAAATACGAACTCCTTTTATTATTATGGTAAGCTATTTGAACTATTAATGCACATATTTCCCACCAGAGTGAGGTAAAAGGAAGTGAGCACATTTTTCTTTACTTTTTCCACACTATCTTTTGGACAGCCATAAAAAAAGAGAAATTTTTTTTTTTTAAATCTTAAATTTTGGGAGTTTGACTCTTTTGTAATAAACTAATCATTTTTGTAATTTTTATGCTAATAAATTATTTACTTATGGAATTATTAGCAATTAATGATTGCTGCCCCTGAAGGTAGAGTGGCTTCACCTAAACAACAAATTAAAAGGAGTTTAAAAGGGGGACTCTTCTGTGTTACTAAAATGCATGACATAGTGGATGTTTATCCACTACCTTGGGGTTTTACGTTTGATTTTTTTCGTTGGTACTTTAAGGGTTAAAGATACCAGCAAAGTTCATCTCAAAAGTGTTTAATACCATGAAATAGAAGATCACCGGATTTCTAAAGAATGACAAATTCTAAGTTATCAGAGTCAGTGAAATTAATTCATGCAGCAACTATCAGAGAATTAGCAAGGCAACGTAAGTATTGCTTTGGGGATTGGAAAAGTATGTTTTTGAAATACAAAGATTCTGAAGAAGATGCACAAATGAACGCAAAATTGATGAAACCTTTGACTCTAAAGTTAAATGCTGTTATCCACAATAGCGCAAAATCACGACAAACCGTCTTCTTACACCCTCGGTATGTTACTCCGCAAACCAAACACATTTGGAGATATTAGTTAAAATGAATAATAACTTGGCAAAAAAAGATGATGACGTAACGTTAAAAAAAAATTAAAGTTGTTGATAAAGATACTAGTCCTGAAGAGTTTATCAAACTTTATGATGAAATAGAAGGTAAAAGTAGATTTTGAATTTTTGAAACATTTTTGAAAACATTTTTAAAATTTGTACATAACTAAATAAATCATTTTTCTTAGGTAAATTTTAGGGAATTTATACTTCCCAAACACCGAGAAAAATAATTGATTTAAAAAGCCATATAGAAAATATCACATAGAAAATAAATATAAATTAAATTACGGTAGCTATTAAATAACTATTAGAACTTTTAGGAATCTCTACTCTACTAATTAATAAATAAACTCAACTCAAAAATAAACTTCAAATACAAATATTACATTACATTTTTATTTATATAGATGATAATAATTGTCTATAAAATGTTAGTTTGGCATGTTTTTGTAGTAGTACAGGCCTTAACTTTTAGGGGGCCTCAAAATCATAAAATATTAAAAATAATTTTTTTTTTTTTTTTTTTTTTTTTTGTTTGTTGTTGTTTTGTTTATGATTTTGAGGCCCCACTAAAACTTGAGGCCCCGTGCGGCGCACGCCTGGCACCCTAAAAGCCGGGCCTGATACATCTAACACTTAAACTGACACACCGTTCATCAACCAGTTTTTCAAATATCGAGAGTACGTATTTCAGTCACAATTTGAATTTCAACAAAATGTTACGAACCCCAGCAACGAAATCCCTAATAAATCTGTTAAGTCGAAGCCTCGAGTTAAAAAAATAACCACAGAAAAATAAAAATAAAATAACTTCACAGGTCATCTCCAGGGCTCCGTACATCTGCATTTAAATTACGGTATCAAAAAAAAATTTACAATTTAGTTCTTATTGCTGACACTAGTTAGCGCCATCAAGTTGCAATTTCGAATGTCCCCGTCCCGTTCGTCCTTTAAAACTGCATAGTCGCATGGTCGCCACATCGGTAACTGTGATTTAGTAAAGTTTCATTTCGGTCTCTTACATCTTTAAAATTGTACAATGAAGCCATAAAAGGTGAAATCAAAATTTCCAAAATGAAATTTCAATAAAATATGCTTCATTAATTGGACGGCCTCAAAATGCAGAAGGAAATTTCAAGTGCTAAAATGCCATCACCACTGGATAAATTAGACCCAAACACACCTGAAGTAAACAAATTAACTGGTGTTCAATCTGCTTTACTTCCTCCGAAAAACATCTATTTCGATTCGCCGGTGTTTCATACGGGATGGGATCGAGTTCAGGCGATGTATCAGAAAGAGTATGAAATTGTTGCATGAAATTATAAATTATTTACTCAAACTTTAAATCTTTTTTCTAGTGAATGTGGTCTTAGAAGTCCAGAATTGATCTACGTTGCACAGGGTGCATTTGTCAGTGGTCTTATAGGAGCCGTCATGGGTGGTTACTGGGGTGGCAAACAAGCAAAACAAGATTTCGTGAGGAAAAACGAACTGACATTATTTTATGGAAAAAACGATGGACGAGTAAGAAACCGAATGATTATTAAAAACTGCATTAACTTATTTTGTTATTATAATTTTCAGAGGCGTCTAAATGACCACATTATGTTAGGCACCATCCGAAAAGCTTTTTTTTATGGTTGGCGACTATCTGCTTTTACCTCCTCTTATTTGTATGTAATTTAATTTTACTTTGATTTGGTGTTAATTTATATTTTTACTTCCACAGATTGACTATGATGACTATTTCGACGTACAGAAATAAATCCAGTCTCTGGGAATTCATTGCTGCTGGAGGTTTATTAGTAAAATAATTCGTATAAAAAAAAACAAATTTGTAAATGTTGTTTTTTAAAGGTGTCACGGGTGCAATCTTTAAAGCAAATTTAGGGATGAAAGGAATGATTGCTGGTGGTGTATTTGGAGCGGCCATTGGGTAAGGGAATATCAAATAACGTTTGGCCGTAATAAATAAATAAATTATATTTCAAGTATTGCACCTGGAATCGTTACACTTTCTACAATGTGGCTTACTGGAACTACAATGCAAGACTTGAACTATTGGAGAGAACAAAGGAAGTCAAAATACAAAAGGTGAGTTTAGGATACGGTAACTTAGTTTGACCATCTGTTGATTTTAGTTTATCAACTTTTGTTTTCCAAAATATATTTTCCAGTGAAGTGCAAGAACGGTATCAAAATCTGCGTATGAAATCAGTTGGTAGTGAGGATTTACATTACGATCCATTAACTTTTGCCCACGATAAACGTTTAAAGGAAGAAAAGGAAGAAAAGTCAGAAAAGAAGAGTCCATAATTTACTAAAAATTAAATTGTGTTTCTTGTACTGTAACTCAAGTTGTAACTTGAAAAAGTAACTTGAAAAAGTAGCAACTATTTTCAATGTTGAATTTTTTAAAAGTGAAAAAAAAAATTATCAAAATGCATTTTATAATCTTAAATACAAATTACAAATATTAGAAAAATAAAAAGTGTAAAAAATGTAATATACATTTAAAGACAATATCATCTCTGCCTGAAATTACATCACGAGCATTGCTAGAATTATCTCAACTAAAATCACAATCTAGTATAAATAATGCATAAAATTATACAAAAAGTATATTTACAATTAAAAAAAATTAACTAATGCAGAAATAAACTGCTATATATACAAGTAAACCAAATATGAAGAGAGCTATACACACCAGAGTAACAATTAGCCATGGCGAAGGACCTTTAAATGAAAAAAATAAAAAAATGTGACTCAAATATTCCCCCAAGAAATTATTCAATAAACCAATAAATGGATGTTATATACCATTTACTCGATAAACTCTGTTGAGTAATTCATTTCGACTGCCAGGACGCTTCAAGCCTAAAGACTTGCTAGCATTGGAGTCATGACATAAGTCAAACAGGAAAACTGAAAAAAACAAAACAATTAACCTTGTGCATAAAAATGTAAACAAACAGTAATTTACCAGCTACAATTAAAGCACTAATAGCACATCTAGATCTAAATATCATAATCCTCTGGTGTTAATCACAGATGTTTCAATTAAGTTACATGATTCGCTGTAATCCAATTCAGCCAAAACTTCAAAATCCATAAAAGTTTTCAAAAAGTTCTAATCATGCGAAACAAAACACAATCGCACATTTGCTGCACGAGCGCCACCGAAATTCGTCGCGGTTCGCAAATGAAACGTTGGCATTTTTTACAGCGCTTTAAAACCTGCCCTTGTCTTGAATGAGCAATGAGTACTTTTTATCATTAGGATCTTTATCCAGTGAAGTCTGTACGTAGGATGAAACAATTGAAAGAAATATCTTTTGTCGTTAAAATATAGAACACGAACATGGATGATTTTACTGCAGTTAATGAATTACACGGAGTTTGGTCTTATCTGAAATCGGTGCGTTACCAAAACTGAAGTCTAAACTTGTATATAATGACATTTTCTTTTAATTTAGATTGATTGGACAGATCCTTGGCTAATAGGCCTTGTACTGGGACATTCTATTATTATCTTGATTACAATCCTTACCCGAAATCATGGCAACATTCAAGCGATACTTTTCTTTGCCTTATGTAAATTATTTTATTTATATTTTATCATTTATGATAACATTTTTAATTTTTTATTATCTAGTGTTATTAGTATACTTCTCTGAACAAATTAATGAAATTGCTGCTCAGAACTGGCGGTAAATATATTTGAAATTATTAATTTTTTTTTTATTTTAATTTTTAATAAATTTTTTCAGGTATTTTTCCCGACAACAGTATTTTGATAGCAAAGGAATGTTTATGTCGTTGGTGTTTTCAGTTCCACTTCTTATTAATTGTATTATGATGGTGGTAAGTTGGTCAATCCATGATTTAAAAATTTATAACAATTTTTTTCCTTGACAGTGTAACTGGTTATACATGTCTGGTACACTCATGGTTAAATTAAAAAGAGCTCAGTTAAGGGAGCAAATTAAAGCTGAGAAAGAAAAAGCATCGATTTCATCGCAGCAAAAAAAGTCCAAAAATGAATAACGACTTTTTTTAAAATGATAAATCCAATAGGAAACAATTTGGTCGGAGTTGTGACTTATTACTGATTTTTTTCTTGTTTTATAAATTATAATTATTGTGTCTTTTTACGTTCAACTACTCTCTAGTCTTTTCAATGATTGCCCGTTTTATCAACCTAAAGAATAATGGTGAAGGTATTTTGTACAATTAAATTTTGTAATAATATTTATTACCACGATTGGTAGGAAGTTGTGTACATTTTTTTTTTTTAAATAAAAATAAATTATGTTCTAGAATTTGTTACATTTATTTAAAATGCTTCTTCATCTGCAATAAAGGGAATATTATTAACATTTAGTTATAATTTAAGACAATATTCAATACTTACTGCAGCTGAAAAACAATTTTTTAATGCTTCAAATTCCTTACTACACTGATTTTGTGTAATTTGTTCTTTACTAGCGACACACGTGCCATAAGCAGCTGCCTGAAAGAATTTTATAGATGAGTATTAAAAATTTCAGTTCATGGTAATATTTCTAACTCTGATAATTACTTCAGTTTCACATTCTGCAAATATTTTCGAGAAAGATCTTAGTTTCTTTTGGGCATTCGTAACTGATCTCTTAGCAGCATCAGTCATTTAAATTGAATTAATTATTACAGGTTCTGCACGAAAATATGAAATGCACTTGCTCGTGCACGGCTTGAATTTCGAGATCGAGACTAATGTCAGGAAGGCATGTGTATTCATTAG